>JAOUZG010032691.1:2337088-2354007 GCA_026289955.1 Argiope argentata | reverse complement strand
TAAATTATTATGGGGGGTTAGGATAGGAGGCTATGGAGATATGCAAAATTCCAGGAGTTCTTAGGCAGTTGATAATTTACCTATGTATTACTTTGTCCCTACCCTCACCTTCAATAATTTAAAATACAAATATTTATAGATCAATCATTATCTCGGTTTTTAATGATTGGATTCCGTGGAAATTCTATTTGTTTGTGCATATGTTATTAAATATGCTACAAGAAGGGTGCACTTTAAACTGATGACAGTTTCTAATGTTTTAGATTTTTCTGATACAATGCAATGAATAGAGTAGTTCTGGACTATTGGACACTTCACATGGATAATATGAATCAGAATATGACATAAATTGTTATTTTTCAAATAATTAAATTATTTAAAATTATTAATTAATTATTTTTTATTATAAATAATTAAACATTTTACTAACTTTAAAGCAAAATTTATGTCCATTGCTAATAATTTTTAACTGCTACACCGTAATTGAAAAATTATATCGGGGAAACAAACGAGGAAACTGTTGTAAATTTCCTGTAATTGGGGAGGTAGGGTTCTGCTAGCAAAATAATTAAAAATGTTATCAATTTACTTACCAAAGTAATAAATTTGCAAAAAAAACTAATTTTATGAATTTCAAAATATTAATAAGATAATTACTAAATGAATTGAAGCATAATTACTTATTAATTATGCTTAGTTCTTACTAATACTTTTTATAATTAATGGATTGAATTAATTAATGTACTTATTAATTAATAATAATACTTTATTTATATTTAAAAATAATAATTATCAATTTCATTGTTTATGCAATATTCCATTTGATAAGGTAAAATAAAAAACAACTTTTTTATGCCTTATTTGTTTGAAGATTATAATTTCTTTATATTATCTTACAATTATAAAACGCTTTTATTTGTAAGTAAAATAAATAATTATAGTAAATATTTCGAGAAATTTATTACTTCGGTCATTTTTTTCCAATTTTGTTCATATTAATAAATAAATAAAAACATGTATATTTCACCAGCTTAACAAAAGATGAAATTGAAACAAAATAAATAATTAACATTTTGATTAAAATAAAATGAAATATGAAATTATATCGATCAGTTAAAAAATATTTAAAAGGAAAATTATATTGATCTGGTACTAAAATTTTGAGCTCATAATATACACAGCCTAAAACTTCAAATTTTTTAAATCCGCCGTTTAGTGGAAAGTAGGATCCTCCATGAACTATAATTAAGAGCTCGAAATGGTTTATATAAAGCAAGATAAATCAAAATTATGTAATTCTCTATTATGCATTCAAATCTGGGTTAAAAACGAAATTAAACCGCGAAATTCAACTGAACAGATAAAAGAAATGCTGGATTTTCTTCACTTTTCATTGCAAACCGTTTTCTTAAGTTGAAAGTACTCCTTCTTTATGAATGCTTCCGATGTCTTTCAAGAGGCATTGAAACTCTGCTAAAGATGTCTGTTAACTATCTTTCACATGCCCAGCTTCCGGTTCCAGTTTTCTTACCCTAATTTAACCACATCCTTCACCGTGTGGGTTGATTCAGACTGAACTGTAAGCTTATTTTGCAGTTTGTTTTTTATCTGCAAATTGCCTCAGTTAATTGCAACTTGTTTTTTGAAGAAAAAAAAAACAGGCAAGAAAAATTAATAGCCTTCACTATTTCATTTAAATAACTCACGGATAAAGAAAATTTTTTGGGAAGAAAAAAAGTACCATAATTTTATTAAATGAAGCAGTCGCTTTATTATTGAGCAACTAAGAAAGTTTTGTAATATGATTTCGGTGTTATTTTTAAGGCATAACCTAAAATCACATTAAATTCTTGAAATTCAAATATTGCTATTGAAAAAGATGAGATAATACTTAAAATAATAAAAAAAATATGCGAGTTCAAATTAAAAAACGAGATATAAAAATATAATCGAAATCATAGTTTTAAGTGTGTGTGTGTGTGTGTAATAATATTTTAAACTCTAATTTCAATTGTAATTAATTCCCAAAGTTTTGCCTTAATTTATTTCATAGTAACTCCATTTTAAAATTTGTAATTATTTCCTGATCCCATTACACTTTTCCTATTTAATTAATCAAATGGAGCTTTGTAAAAATACTGTGCCATCAGTCCACGGGCCGAGTGAAGGGATATAAATAGGTCAACAGGTGTTAGAATTCATGTCCAAATTCGATCAGTGTCAGAGTTATGAGAATCTTATGGTATATAACACCGTAGATAAATGTTTCGTGCCTTTTTACACCTCTTTATTTTTTAAAACCATCCTCTGTTTTTGTGTCCGCCCTGCTTGTACATGATGCGGGGGATACGCATTACGAGCCTCTCGAGAAAGAATAAAACGAATTTAAAAAACGCAACCCTGTCTTCTATTTGCTTTCAGTCACGACACTGCCTTTTGCTTCAAACACAAAATTGTTATGTAGTTACATTGTATATATGTTATCTTTAAAATTTGAAATCCAGTACTTCATCGTATAACTAAAGAAGTTATTTCTTGAAGTAGCTAAATTAATTATTCTTTGAAGTAACTAAATTTGTTATTCTATGGAATAACGGGAATTTCATGCTTGAAATTCTATGAAAAAACACTGAAAATTCAATGAAATATCTAAGTTTTAGATAGAATGAGGTAGAGTCATTCTCTATACAAATCATAATAGTCAGTGTTGGAAGGCTTCTATCACATTTTCATTCAAAAAAATTTACAGAATTGATTTCTTGAATTGATATTTAGCAAGCAAACACGATAAAAACAGAAGATAAAGAGTTATATAGATAAAACTTAACATAATTTGAATATCTAAATTTTTATCTGTATCATATCTCGAAGAAAATCTAACAAAGAATTAAACATCTGTCAGTCTGTTCACACACATGCACATAAAGGAAAAATGCATGCGTAATAAAGGAAAAATGCAATGAATGTAATCAATTTAATTTAATAAATACATTAATATCTAAAATTGTTCTTTACTGTCAAATTTAGTTTAAACCGATTGGCCAACGGCTCCCAGATTTAATTCTCAGTTTTTATGTTACGAAGTTCAAAATACTCATGTTCACACACCTGATGCTAAAATATAAGAACTTACTTGAAATTCATACCATCGCTCAAAGTCCACATTTTTTTTTTTTGGCGTGGGAGAACATGATGTTTTGGTTTGGATCTTCTGATGTTCTCCGAAATTTACAGGCAAAAAATATTTTTACCTGCTTTTAACTGTGCTGCATTATTATTACTTCTTTTAAAGCAGATGCAATTTAAAAAAGCTGACGTAGAACTGTGACATTAAAGCTGTTAATTCATATCAAAATCGGTCGAGTTCCAAAACTTTGTTTGCCAGCTAGAGGAAGCGAAAATTTAAATTAAAACATTTTTTTTTTGTGTGTGTGTTATGATATTCTCATAAATCACACATGTGTAGATTTCTGACATTAATTCTGATACATTTGACCTTGACAAGAGAAACAGAATTATTTTAAAAGAATCTATACTTTATATAAGTAATTTATTACTCATCGAAGGAATTCTCCAAAAGGATATTTACACCAGAAATTTATTATCCATCTACTCGGCACGTGCACTCAATTACGCAATATCTTTAAAATATTTATTTGATTTAATAGATAGGAAAAGTGAAATGGATCAGGAAATAAGAACATTTTAGAAGGAAGTTACTACGAGCTATAAATTAAAACAAAATTTTAGCAATTAATTACATTTAAAATTAGAGTTGAAAAATCAATATATATATCATATATATAGAGAAAGGGGGGGATAGAGACCGATAGAGAAATCTTGTGATTGTTTCTAATCATTCAAAATTAGTTAATGACTTAAATTAAGATAGATAATGACTTAAAATAATAATGTTCTCATATGATAATTTGAAATTTACGATTTTTATTTTTGCTTTTTAACAGGGGTGAGAAGGGGATGGGGATACCTTTATTGAGGACTTTGCAGGGAGATTTCTATTAGACTACTCCCACAGATTTAAAAAATATTTTATTTATAATACAATCATCTTATTCACTAGTTTACAGGAATGCACTAATAATATCTCCAAAATCTGTGAAATTATCATTTTTAAACAAATTTATATGGTTGCCATTAAATTCGTAATAATAATCAATGACGTCAATTGATTTTTCGAATATAGTCGAACACATATGTTCATTTATACCTCGATTTACGCCAATATGTTGAAAAAAATGTCAACGGTATTGTACTCGTTTCATTTATTTATTACAATAAATATTACGGAATAATTAAATCATATTTTTAATATTCACCACCAGGTGGTGCCATTAGTGTAATAAAAATATACAATTGAAAATTGTTTAATTCATAATTTAAATGGTGGAGACATTAAATTATTACATTATCAATGGGGAGTCAAATATAAATAAAATATTAGAGCTTTAGTGCATTAGTAAATTAGTGAACAATCAATTACTGAATCTTAAGAATTTCCAATCATAAAACAATTCGAGTTAAACAAAAGCATGCCAAGCATGCCAGGGCTAACAGAAAGATGCCATTATGTATTATTCCCTTTTGATTCTATTTACATTTTCTTAAATATGAAATGGCAAGCATACATAAAATAATGGTGTATCACAAACAACAACAACAAAACATTCTACAATAAAATTCGATTTCATAGCTTTTCTCAATTTGTAAAGCCAAAGTCAATGCCATCCTAACCAGGCAGACATCACTTTAAGATTTTTAGAAGCGTTTTATGGCCGGATGTCCTGAAATCTCTAAAAGCCGGAAATGTCCATTCAAAAATTATATATCGTTTTAATAAATATACATCAACATTTACGCTTGATAAGATAACGGAAAGCACTAAATGACAGAACTACAGGAAGTTGGGATTTTTGAAAATCGCTGTGACTGTAACCTTAGACTGTCAGCCCGAAAAAACCTATATGTATAATTCCACAAAGAGTGCAAAGTTGGCATCTTGTTTTAATTTATGTAATTTCAAAATTCTCATTGGCAAATTTGTTTTTTTAATTGATGAATTCGAGTTGTTATCATATTTTTAGAAATAATATCAATCTGTAAGTCATTCAATTTCACAGCATAAATAAATCTTATATATTATATAAACATTAGTGATTGAAAATTTTCTATGCTTGGCTAGAAAATACAAAGAATTCTAACAATTTTTTCTTATTAATTGCGTATTATATTTTAAACAAATTCTTACAAATAAGCTCAAATTGTACTTAATAATTATAATCATAAGTATAATAATCAAAAAATAATGCAATAACTTAAAACTTAATATTTAGAAAGTGATATATTTAATAAACCCATGTAATTCCAAAATTTAAAGAAAAAAAAACTTATTTTTAGGCCAGAATTTTTTTTTTTTAATAGGGAATTTCAAATTCATTTTCGTTTTCTTGTCTGAATTCTTTATGAGCAGAAAAATTAGTATTAAGCAATAAATAGAAAGCTTAACAAGAAAATTCTCGTGGAATAAGGCATTATGTTGATTTTCTAGAACTTCAAGGAAATTAGACATTAATACAAAATTTGATGAGGGAAATGGAATTAAATAATGTGCAATTCTAAAAAGTGCATTATTTAAAAAATATAGAAATTGTTTTAAAAAAGAGTGTTGCCAAATAACTATTTTATTGTTTTATAAAGTTTCGTCAATAAATAAAGAAAATAAAGAAAACTGATAAATAATTTATGTACAAATATTCACTAGAGAACCTATATCTAATCATATATGTTCTCTACATACATTTATAGAATATCTTTTTATTACAATATTTAATATTCTTTATAAATTAATTTCATAATCAATTCAGTTAGTTGATGATCCTGCTTTGAAATTACATAAGGCCTATTTTGAGAAGGATCTCTTAATTCTAAACAATGGTTAGATGAAAAGGACTATACATGAGCTAAATTTTATGCTCTTTTGACTAAGAATTTCTGATCATTATAATAATATTCGAATACGAGACAAACTAGAATCTAATCTTACAACGTCGATCCTAAATTGCGAACCAAAAGGTTGTCATCCTCTTTTTCACTGTAAAAATAAATATATTTGTAATTTTTTTCTTTAACTTTAATTCTTGAATATGTAGTGGATTTTTTAATATAGTGTAGTTCTTTTTTCTTCTTTTGTAACGAAAGTAAAAATTTCCTATTTTTGCTTTTTGATAAATGTTTTAGAACTATTTTTAATGCGCATAGATAAGAAATGGAATTCAGAAAGTATTCGTGCTTTTTGGCTTTAGAAGTATGTATACAGAAAGTATAGTGACTTTCAAAAATTCCCTTCAGAAATATTTTTTTTTAAATATTTACTAATATTTTTAAAAAATGATATTTTTTGGAATTACCGCTGTTTGCCCATGTGTATGTGAAAACAACGATTACCAAATCTAGCAAACTAAATGGTCTTAATATATGAACTTCATAACAAAATATAGAGTTATAGAAATTCAATAAAATTCATTGAAAATAAAGGTATCAATCTCAAGCAAAAACATCTTTTTCTGTTATTAAAAGATAATTAAAAGAATTTAAAACTGCTATCGCAAATTTCAAGTTATCACGTGAAAAAAATAATCATGGCTCATATTTCGTCTCTCATTAAAAATACCCATGAAACAGTGATGCTAAAAAAAGCAATGGTTTTTGATCATCTCAAAATCAATCGAGTTCTAAAATTTTTTCTAGAAAACAGAATTTCTTTCGTAAAAAATTAATTTTTATCGGTTTGAAACAATCACATGAGCATCAGATTATGCGTGCATCGATTTTTAGAAAAACCTATTTTCCCTCATTTCAAAATTGTTCGAGCTCCAAATTTTTTTTTCTAAACCAATATTAATAATTTTTTTATCTTCAAAATTCTGGTTTAAACTGGCTTGGAATGATCACGAGAATATTTTATTAAGCAGTTGTCAACTTTTAGAAAAGCCATAATTCCTTCCTCACTCTCAAAATCGTTCGAGGTCCAAAACTTTTTATGCAAGCTAGAAAAATTGAAATTGAAAATTTAAAAAAAAACATATATTTATATATATACCTTTTGATACACTCCATCACTGTTCTGCATTAATTACCGTTTTCTTTTTCAAGCTTCTCTTGCCATTTATTTTCTAACTATGCCTTTTGCAGCTTCAAAAATTCCAACCAAAACAACATCATGTTCTCATAAGGTAATAAATCGTTACGTTTACATTGAATAAAAATATTATATGTATTTTTAATTGCGACAATTATTTACCAGTGTGTAGTCACTTTTGTCCAAAGTAAAAATTTATACATATATTTTTTTATCGAACATTAGATAGCCCCGAGCACCACTAAGTATCACAGGAGGCATACAGAATTAGACTACAGATTACATAAAGACATATACAGAACAGTTACTCACACATCATATTCACTTGCACAGCCCCTTTTTACAGGGGGAACATTCAAACATATCACAGATAGAACAGATAATAAACAATCATGCCCGAATCGGGACTAGAAAATATGCTGATGACTTACATCGATTTTAAGCCGAATGAGCGTCTCTTCTTTCTAAAGTAGCACCAACTAGGGCCAAGAGTACGACTTAGCTACACACTCACCACATTCGCTTGCACAGCCCCTTTTTACAGGAGGTGCATTCATACATCTCACAGATAGCACACAGAAGAACAACCATGCCTGACCGGGACTCGAACCCGGGACGCCCAGTTAACGAGGAAGCTGCCTCTGTACCAGGACGCAGTCCAAAAAATTTTTGAATTATCTTTGTCTCAGACAGAAAGACAGACATTTTCCAAATTCGAATTTAGGGATGGAGACACGTGGAGATGAACACCAGGGGAAGTGACACGAGGACGTCAACATCGTTTATTATAGTGGTAAGTTTTGCAACAATAAAATTATTAAACACATTTGCTCGCGTTTTAATATTTCATTGAGTTAAAAATATTTTGCTTTGTAAAAATAAGCCAAAAAAATTAGAATAATATATATTTTTTAACTTGAAAGAGCTATAAAAGTTATTTCTTTAATTTTTAATAAAGTATAGATTTTTTTTCGATCGATTCAACATATCATTATTATTAGTTTTTTTAGAAAAAATATGATAATTACGGAATCATGAATCTACAATGAACAAACAAAGTTATACTGTCTTCTTTTGAAATCTTAAAGTTAAATTAAACGAAGTTTCTCAATAGAGCAAATGGATATGATCATACAAGTCATGTCATAAGAAATATTCTGAAGCAGAAAGTTGCAGAAAAAAATAGGTGAAACTTTCAATTTTCAAAAAGAGATTTAGTTATCAATAATCTAAAAATACTTAAAATATGAAGCCTTGAAAATCAAGGGGGAAAAACAATTTCCCAATAAATCATAGATTTATTTTCGTGTTCTTTAATTAATATCTTTAGCTCTTGTGAAATAATGAGTTCAGTGGCTTCCGAAATTAATGGGTAATTTACACGTCTTCGTAAATGTACCGTAATGATTTACAGATGGCATGATCTAATTCACTGTAGAACTGCGTAGGATGATTGAAGCCTCAACTAATTGGGGAAATAAATTGGCATCTAACATGCAAGCGCCTGTTCTTAGAAATGGCAAGTACAGTCTCAACATCTTTCTCATGAATCGAGACACTGTACAGCATTCATACGAACAGAAAAGTTTATTTATTTTGGATAAAAAAATATAGGTATTAAAATATTTCCCTGTTTAATATTTTTAATGTAAAAAATGTTTTGTATAGAATATTGTAATTAATTCGCAAAATCTCATTATCATCTGAAAAGTTTTTAAATTAAAATGAGAATGAACCAAACGATTTTTAAACCATCAACAATTAACACTTTTCATAATTTACTAATCCGTCATCTGCAAAAGGAAAACAGTTAAATGGTTAAATTTTATGTTCAACATCCATTATATCAATTCTTAGCAAATTTTCAACCAAATTCTACCAGGGTCTGTCTGTCTGTAAATTTGTACTTTCAGAAATATGTAAACGCGTTGATTTCAAAACAACTTGACAAATATATTGAATTTAATTTATGATTTAATGACTGCAATTGTAGTTTATTGTCAAATTTTTATTTTAACTGGTTACGAAAAAAACACACCTCTAAAACGTGAATTTGGTTTTCAATTACGCCAAAAAAAATTCGCCAAGGATCATACAATAGGTTCAGTCAAATTTCTAAATTCACGCCAAAGGTGAGTATTTCGTAACTGCTCTATGCCAATGCCATGCAAAGCATTATTTGGGACATTATCTTAACTAGAAAATATGCCACGAAGTTTTGGAAAACAAACTCCACTGGTTTGTGTGTGTTTTAAGTGAGAATTCTTACCTTATTTTGAAATTCTGAGCTAGTTTTGAAATTTTATTCTTCAATTATTGCTCTTCAATAATTTGCTCCTTTGTATACGAGCACAATATTTCAAAAATGCTTTCAGATAGACGGATGAAATTTGATAAATGGGTTTGTATCAAATTGTTAGGTTTAGCACTAATTTCAAAATAATTCCTTTGATGAAAGTTTATTTTCGGCTGACCAAGCACAAGTGTACCCGAGCATTTTCGCTGACATATATATAAAATCGAATAGACATATATGTTCGAAGATAAATATATAAAATCGAACTTTGAACAAAATTCGACGTGAAGTTGCCGTATGTCTGCCTGTACCTTCGCATGCATGTTAACAAAATACCTAAGAAACAAAATGGCTCAAATAAATTAAATCTGTTATGTGATCTTGTAGTTATAATTATAGTTCTAGTCAAATTTGTATTTCAATCGGTTGGAAAAAATGGCGCCCAAACTGAAAATTAGATTTTCGAATACTTGGCTCTGTTACATGTTATAGACAAAAAAATGACCAAAGATCACATTTGATTTCTTTAAAAATGTCAGATGCACTCCGGTGATCATGTATCGTAATTACTTTTTGTCAATGCAATGTAAAGCAATCATAGGCCAAGTTTACAATTTTATGTAGTTTATGGTGAGAATAACACTTTTAAAAGAGAGTATCGCAGAAAATTTCGAGAGGTGTGTGTGAAGAACTGTCTCACTTATTTCATTGCCTTTTATAGTTTTTCTGATAATTTCTTTAGCTTCCAATATGTTCCACTAGAGATTAAGTAAACAATATCAAATGTTAAAGCATGGTCAGGCTAAGCTTTACCTCACGATCACTCCAAATCACACAAATAGAGTATGGCATTCTAGAATGTATTATCAAAGCGAAAACCTATCAGAATTGGCATGGCGTGGATTGACAGATATGATTTCAACCATCGTAGATTTTTTATCAATTGAAATATTTCTCGCTTAATTCGATAGAGGTTTAAGGCGTGCAGATAAAGAGTTGCGATATACTCAACTTATAGATTCGAAATTACTGTAGAGTGATCAACGATGGCCCATTTAAGTGGATGTGGGGGAAGGGGGAAATGCAATGGCTGTTGTGTCCACATTCCATTAGTAGAATATGCAGTAATCATGTAAAACAGGTTTCACGATGAGTAGATATCATTTTACAACTCCAGCTTCTTTATAAAAAATAATATAGCTGTATAAAGATACATGCAAATACACTCTACATGAAAATCAATGACGAATCTGGACACTTTCATCACTCAGAAAGATGAAAGAGAATAAATTTTCGATTATTCGCTTTGCGGATTTTCGTAGTTGTTAATTTCAAAATGCTGTAAAAAATCGTCAATCACAAATGCTAAAGAATGTTTAGATTTTTGAAAAACAAATTATGTAATTTTGCAATTTGTTTTACATGTCTCCGCAACAAATCCCCAAAAAGTGTAAACCACCGCCGACCAACTTAGCGAATTTTGAAATTTTATGAATTATAGAGCTCGGCAAAACAATAATCTAAATATCACCAAGTAAACTCGTGAATGCAACCATTTTAACGAAATTTTATCATTTTATGTACAATGGAATTTGGCGAAATCTTGGAGCCCAATACATAATGAAGCTTGGTAATTTTGGCATAATCTGGAAATCATCAATTAATTCCAGAAGTCTTAAAAATTAAGTTAAAATAAGAAAGCAGTGAAAACTTATCTGTTGAATCCTTATAACATTTTTATACTTCTTGCTGGATTTAAAAGTTATTCCCAAACATATTCCTGCTCATTTGTTTCCCTTTTCGGTCATTTTGCAGTTTATCCGGTGTTTCTAGGCAACTGAATTTCAAAGACAATAGAATTTACTGAAACAAATTCATGTGATTCTACAAGGTAATCAAATACTTACTGTTCTTTTATATGTACACAAATTTTTGAAA
This sequence comes from Argiope argentata, assembly GCA_026289955.1. Classification (NCBI taxonomy): domain Eukaryota; kingdom Metazoa; phylum Arthropoda; class Arachnida; order Araneae; family Araneidae; genus Argiope; species Argiope argentata. The sequence continues at coordinate 2,342,617 of JAOUZG010032691.1, read as the reverse complement.
GTTCGATCTTTGAGTTGTGATGGTAGCTTCATAAGCCAGGTAACAACCTCCGGACATGAGTCATCACTTTTGTCTAGTGATTATGTTACGTGGATACTAACCCTAAAGCTACGAGTTCAGTCCTTGGCAACTCCACCAAGACAGGATTATAGCGATTTGCTAATTAATTCCAAATTAAGAAAGTGAAAATCAACAGAGTCTGAAGAAAAATACTCGAAAAAATTAAATGGAACAGAGATAGAAGTTTTAGAGCATTTGCTATTTTTATTCCCATGCCCCAAACAAATTTATTCGACATATTCTTGACGAACGAATACGTAAATCACATCTCGATATATTCAGTCATTTCCTTCCATAACGCTTCCGATTCTAGTGTCCGATCGTTAGACCCAAGTGATCGAGAATTGATGTATACACCTACCCGCTCCAAAATCGCATCCATTTCTAAACAGTACACTTGAACTCAATCGCCCTTGAATGTGCTTTAGAGTAGAACTCGAGCTTTTACTCAGGTCATTAGGAACAGTCTAATCGATTAAGGTCAAGAGACGCAGATGGCCATTCGTCCAGGGAGATGAGACCGAAATCACTTTGTTCATCCAAAGATGCATGCATCATCAATGCATCAGGCTGTTGTATGCATGACGAATTCGTAAACCGCGGCTCTTTAAGTCAGACGTAAAACTCGAAATGAAAATTAAACTGAAAACTGTTAAAAAAATTTTAATATTTTTATGAAATTTCATAGATATTTTTCACGTGAATGTTCATTGAAATTTTTTGAGGTTATTACTGATACACATAATTTCGATTAAAATCTATCTTTTTATTTTTAATTAATTAATTTATTTTTGTAGAAAGAACTGTTTATAGGAAATTAGTGAAATTTATTCACCAATGTCTCATAGGCGTATAAATTCCAAATTATTTAAAGTTATTAGATGAATATCTTGTTGGGAAATTATTCGAGAATTTTCTTTATCATTCGTAGTAAATACTTCAAAATCAAACATCTCGGACCATTTTTGGGTCAACAGAAAATATATGAAAATATTTATTTATTTATTACAAACTAGCTGTATCACGATGATACAACCGGCTAACGATCGAAGAAAAAAAAGCTTTAAACTTAAGTTTAGTCTCCACCGAATGTCACGTCAGCATGTTACGCATCATCAAACAGACAAACAATATATTTAGAAATAATCAAAAATAGCTACAAAACAATTTTTATAGCTCACATTCAGAAAAGTTCAGATTGTTACAAAGGTAAAAATATGATATATCCGTAAACAAAACACAGGCGATCATTTCGCTCCTCAAAAGATTCATTCTGTTTTATTATTAAAAGATTAAAGGCAAACGATTTTTTCTTTGATAAACATTTTTATTTATATTATTTCGTTTATTCTAGTATAATAGCTGATGATCAATTGTAAACCTTTTGGAATCTGGAAATAGTTCTTAATATATGCTATTAAACTGAAAGAATAAAAAAAGCCGATAGAATTTTAAAATCCTTGTAGTATTATTTTAGATTTTTAAGAATTTAAGATCCTTTGCAAGCTATAGCTTTATGCTTAAGAAAACGGGTATTTTTCTAGAAAGAATGCAAAATAGGGAAATCTGGTATCAACTGTCGGACCCATGACTTACCGGCATAGTCACATAGTACTCTCTGCTTTACCCTGGAGGTATATGTTCTTTTTATCAGAACTTTGACTGAATAAAATGCTTTTCAAAGGTCTCGGGAGCATTCTTGAACCCCTTTTGGCCCAAAACTGGACAGCCCCGTTCTCAGGAATCCCACAGTGAGTTGGGATTCAATGGAAAGAAACAGAGATTGACATTGTGAGCTCTCTACATTCCAGGATACGGGTATTATCTGTATATTGTCTATTTGCAAGAGATTGAAAAGCGGACATAGAATCTGACAAAATAACCGTTCTGTAGAATGACGAGTGTCCGATAGCTAGACGCTTTAATGCAATATAAAGGGCCTCGATTTCGCCGCCGTAATGGGTGGAATGAGCATCATTGGTGTATAGCATGAACAAGAAACATAAAAAATAATTTTTTAAGTTAATTCCTACTTAGGACAACGAAGAAAATTTTTATTTTAGATACTTTTTCTTAAATAATTACAATTAATATAAATAATTTCTCAAAAAATGATTGATTTCCGAGAGAATTGAACTCGCAATCTTCATCTATACTGAAATCCTCTTAGTTTATCGATTGAGCTACCGCCTGTTGATTTCCATTTTAATTACAAACTACTAAAGCTCTATTGAAAGTATTACAAATAAATTAAATTTAATAAATGAATTAATATTTGAAAAGACTGTATTAATATCAAGTATCCTCCGCTACAAGTTTAAAACAATGTAGTTGGACTTGAGTGGATGAATAAAAAGTAATTTATTAACGATTGAAAATTTGAACAAGATATACTATATAGGGACAGAATGAACTAATAGTAGGAATTGAAAAAACGATCACAACACACTCCGGTTCTCGCTCCCTCTTATTTATTTAACATCGATCCATCTGTGTAGACAGCTAACCACGTGTCTCTGGGATATTTGTTTATATACCAAAATATCAAATATATACAATTTCAGGACGTGATTCTCATTTTCAGGTCAGATTTTATCCAAAAACACAGGCCCAGAGAAAATATATTAAGTGTTTATATCCCTAAATATTGCGTCTAGACATACACTTCCAGTTAATTAAGTTTCATTAAATAACTGTACAGAAAAACTTTGGCTTCTTTGGAGGTTAATAATATCAAGTTTTTTTTAAAAAAAATTACAGTTCTATGCGAGCTTTAAAGTATAAAAATATTATTCAATTGATTGTTTATTTTATATTATTCATGCAGATACCAAGTTTCAAACCTTTATCTATAAAATTTGTTGAGATATGTTCAAATGTAAATTGTTACAAACTTACATGCAAATATTTATTTTAGAAATGTAAATTGACTCAGTGGAGGAAAATTGCCATATGCAAATATTAGTTTTTCAGTACGTCATTTAATCATCGTGATGAGAAAGAAATTCTTACCCATGGATATCAATTTTGATAAGTCGACAGTTCCAACTTCGACTTTAATAATGAAGGAAAGAGAAGTCGGATTAATTCATTATTTAAGACATCAAAAGAAGAAAATTCTTTAATAGCAGTTTTCCTAGAAAATGGCGATTTCAGTAATGAAAAGCATTTTATTATGATGTATTATCATCAAACGTAATGTATTACCATAAATTATAGGAAAATTCTCGATGACTTATTCTGTAATGAGGTTGTAATCTTAATGTTCCTGCTTGGGTTTGCAAATATAAAGAAAGGAATACAGGTCTGTGTAGGCATTAAAAAGTTCATTTTAAAACCAATTTTGTAAATATTTCTAATGCCTTTTTAAAACTTAATGAGAGACAAAATTTATATTATTTTGCTTTTCTGTATTTTTAATAATCGATTGGGATCTCAAAAGGGGTGTAAGTACAAGGAAGAAAATTAAAACTTTTTACTCGTAATTTCCTAAAGAGTGGCATATTTCAGTAACGAGGGGAATTTTTCCTGATGTATTTTTAACAAATGTAATGTCTTATCCTAAATGATCGGAATGATGTATTATCATATATCATTGGAATATTTCCAATGATTTATTCGGTAACGTAGCTGTTATAATCTTGATGCAACTGTTTGTCTATGTAAATATAAATAAAGAAATGCAACTTACTGTAGATATAAAAAAGGTCATTTTGAACAAATTTTGTAAATGCTTCAATTAATGAATTTTCGAAATTTAATGAGAGACAATAGTTACATTATTTTCCAGATTCTTCACTTTTAACAAACTATACGCATATAATCTTAGTAAATACTCATTGAAACCTTAGTTTGAGATGTGAAAAAGTATTCTAATTCAATAAATGTGTCTTTTTTATAATTTTCAAATTTTATAGATATTGTAATGAATCTTAGTTTTGGGGCTTATATGAATGTAAGGTTGATTTATTTATATTAACGGCCCATTGTAAAGTAACGCTAGGGATATTTTGGTAAGGACCTCGCAATTTTGAACCATGGTCAGGTGACAAGGACGACACCTGAACTGGCACCCCCCTCTCCACACCACATCACACCAGCTGGAGAACGTGTGACCCTGACGGTTTTAACGTACAAAGGACCCTCTTCCACGATGGTTCTATGGTGGAATCTCAAACTTGAAAAGCTATGGCTCAAAAGCCGGTTCCTTACATTCAGGCCACCTCGGCAGAAACTGAATGTAAGAGAAATAATTTACTAATTGCAATTGTTACCAATTAAGTTACATATTTTGGTGCTATATTAATTTTTTTTTAAAATTTTTACTATCCATTTCCCCAAAGTTTAAAGTGTATTCATGTAATTGCCTATTTTATTTAATTAAACTCTGAATTTTAAAGTGTAAGTTGTAGTCCAATTACTTCCACATTTTTTAAATACTGAATAAGACCATATAAATTTGTAAATGCTATATCTATATAGCACGCGCAGATTGCTCTACATCTCTTCTAAAAAAATCCTGACAATGTACACAATATAATATCATATCTATATAACTGATACAAATCATCTTGCATCTCCTCCAAATATACTGGATAGATTCAGGTTTATCAACTATTTAGTTATATAAAAAAATAAAGCTTTTAAAAGAGGGACTGATTTAATTAGAAAAGATGTTACAGACGGTGAAAGTCGATAGCATGTAAAGATCAATTATTGTCATCTTCACAATCAAATGATGTCATGGGTATTTCTACACGTCATATCACAGAACAAAAATTACAACGGATAAGCTCTTTGGCGGGAATATATAGATTTTTATTGAATGTAGTGAGTATTCTTTGGCAAGCTTTTTCGGTAATTAATTGTTGACACACTGTTGATACACAAGCAACAGAAAATCAACTATGTATTTTATACACCTTTTTTCCCGATTTAGTAAAACCAAAATTTAATATAGAAGGGCAACTATAATTATAAAATTACATATCAAATTTTATTTATTTATGGCCTTGCGGTATTGAGAAATACATTCTATATGTATAAGAAAACAGAGACTAATAGACGGTCAACCCTTTAAAAGATTTTATTCAAAATTTGATAGGTATCTACATTGAAGAAAAAAAACTGTATGTACCACATTTTATCCATATAGCTCTTTATTTTTAATATTTATTCCACTGATTTTTATTAGAACAGTCTGATTGACACGGTTCCTGTGAACTGATTTCACTTCAAATCTGTTAGAAATCATAAAATGTAGTATAAAGAATGCAATTTAAATTTCATCTGCCTAACAAAAAGCATTTTTAGTATTATATCCACAGACAGACAGGAAAACAGACATAATTCCAAAAATTTATGTTTTCGGATTTTTTTGGGAGGGGATCTAAAACGTGGTCAATTAAAATCTCAAGTTAGCATATATATATATATATATATATATATATATATATATATATATATATA
>JAOUZG010032691.1:2309990-2337078 GCA_026289955.1 Argiope argentata | reverse complement strand
ATATATATATATATATATATATATATATATATATATATATATATATATTTGACAATTAATGTGATTTCTGTTTGTATACTTTATGTTATACGTGAAAAAGGACCTTTTTAAGGCAAACCGCAGTCATTTTAATCTGGAATAAAACAAAAATTTTATCAAACAGAATAAAAAATTTCTATGGTTTTGTCGTTGTTTCTAATCGCACTTGCCATGGACAAGCTCGTTGATGCCAATCAGCGATTTTAAGCCGAAATGGGTGTCTCTTGCTTTGAAGTAGCGCCATCTAGGGCTAAGAGTACACCTTGGTTACTTACTCATCATATTCTCTTGCCCAGCCTCTTTTTACAGGGGAGCACATTCACTCACATTACAGAAAGAACACAGAAGAACAACCATGTCCGAACCTGGGACGCTCAGATTGCAAGGAAGACGCGCTACCTATATACCAGGACGCCCGCACTTACTATGGTTAAATTGTCTAGAATGTCCTTCAGCTGAATTAAAATATTATAGTCACTACTAATGGCACTTGCCATGGACAATCGCGCTGACGGCCGTCAACGATTTTAAGCCGAATGAGCTTCTCTTTTCTTTTTTTTTTTTTGAAGTAGTGCTAATTAGGGGTAAATGTACAGATTAGCCTAAACACTCACACATTCGCTTGCACAGCCCCTTTTTTCAGTGGGGGGGAATCCATACATTTTACAGATAGTGCACAGAAGAACAACCATGCCCTTGCCGGGACTGGAACCCGGGGCTCCCAGGTCACGAGGACGCGCTACCTCTGTGCCAGGATGTCGGCTTCACATTAAAATACTCTTCAAATGTTTACTTAACTTAGATTTACGACATAGTTTCCATCGGTGTCCACGCTATTAAATTAATCAGCTATATACACACTAAAGTTTTGGTAAAGAAAAAAATAATATTGAAAAAATCTCTTTGAATCTTTTTAACTGGAAAAAAAAGCAACTTCCACGATACTTTGAGATAATTATAGTAAATATAACCTTTATTTATGCGAAATCTATAAATGTAACGCATTCCAAAGTAAATTCAATCCAGCTAGCTCTTAAAATTTATTAAAAAGAGAACAATGAAACAAATTAGAAATACACAAACAATTAGAATTTAGGAAACGAAAAGAATTTAGGTAAAAACGTTACATTTTGCAGCACGAAAAAATATGCGACCATCTTTTACAGAAAACTGGAGTCTACTGATTGATCTCGGTTAAGTTGAAGAACGTCTAGTCTTTTTTTCTATGAACACCAGATGGCGTTCTACTGCCAAAGAAAAGGTCCGTTACATAACTAGATATGATTAGTATACAAATATTGCTTTAATATTCCAACAAAGAGGGAAAAGATCCATGATATGATAGATGTTAAATAGTGTAATGTAAATGCTATTAACTTAGATTTAGGATATAGTATGCATCTACACCCATGCTCCCAACTTGGCTTACTTGGCAAAGTAAAAATAATATTAAAAATCTCAATTAAACAAGAAAAAAATCTTGCATCATACTCCGATCAATTTTGATTTTTTAACCTCCCCCCCCCCTTCTAATTATATATGAATATTATACAAATACTACTTCAAAATTCCTACATATAGAGAGAATAAATCTATGAAATAGAAGATTTAAACAAAAGTAGAGAAAATATTTTGTTAATTTTAAGAATCTCAGTACACACGTTTTTGTAAGCTTTTTCTCTCCCCCCTCCTTTTTTTAATTCTTCCATTTATATTCATGCCATTGAAAATTCACTTTAATCTTAGAATAAACAAAAGAGCGGGATATAATATTTTTTTAAAAAATATTCAATAAAATTTTAGAAAAATGCATACTAATACTTATCACGAAAGCATTACCATTTCGCGCTTAATGCCGATATTTATACAACACACTGTTATTAAAAACATCTTTTATATTTTATTTTCGTTTTCAATCTTATTTGATTCTTTTTTTTTCTCAATAAAAGTGTGATGATTAAAAAAGTGAAAAAAAATTAAAAATTGAAGCAAAAGGAAGAAAATTAATCAACAAGTAGAGAAGAAACAGAGAAAGTACAAACCAAATCACACTTTAAAACATCCACATTTCTTTACTGCTCTTAGCTAAATGTTGAAAGGGATGCAAATTTAGGAGTAATCGTCATTTTCTGAATGCGATCCTTTCTGTTTATCTAACTGACATAAGACTTGTTTTTTTACTTTCTGTATTTACTTAAAGATAATATAAAAACATTTTTAAATCAGTTCCTATTTAGGTTAACAAAGAAAAATTTTCTGATAACTACTTTTATTAAATAATTACAATTAATAAAATAACTTATAAAAAAACGATCGATTTTCGAGAGAATTAAACTCGCTTTTTTCACCTTCACGCGAAAAACACGGAAACACTCGCATTTTACCGATTGAGCTGTTTGTCTGTCGATTTCAATTTTCATTACAAACTGCTAAAGCTATTAAAGTATTACAAATTAATTAAATTTAATTAATGAATTAGCATTTGAAAAAGCTGTATTTACATCGAGTGTCATCTACTACAAGTTTTAAAAAATTTACTTGAACCTGAGTGGATGAATAAAAAGTATGTTATTAACTATTGAAAATTTGAACAAGATTATATAAATATATTTAGGGAGTGTGAAATAATAGTAGGAATTGAAGAATCAACTTAACTCTTAGCCCTCTACTGGGGCTGCTACGGCGTCATTGGGTTGCTTGCATCCTTTAAGTTTAAAATCACGGGTGGGCATTAAGTCGATCGCTATCGACCGGTGACTATCAAGACATTTTAAGTGACCACCAGAAAACTACATAATAAAAGAAACTTATTTAAAGAACAACGACACCAGCTAAATTAAAGAATCGACTTTTTACAATCGATGTGGTTATACTGTTACTTAAGCAAATGATTCGATGAATGTGTGTGTACTAATATCTTCCTGATTGATGAATAACGAACTAACAAATTTCAAAATTATTTCTGACGTGTTGTTCAAAAAAAGATGCATTCAACAAAGAGAAATATTATGATGTAATAATAAATATCCCGTCGAATTTGAGACATTTTCTAGAATTTACAGATTCGAACCAATTGTTCACCACTCTGTGTTCTATCTGTGGCTTGGTGGTTAGGTCTCAGCTCAAGAGCCGTTTGTTTTCGGGTTCGATACTTGATTCCTCCAAAGAACCGCCTTGTAAGGGGATCTATTGCACGTTAAATCCGTCAGGGCCAAACGTCCTGCCGCTGGTGTTTTGTAGAAAGGGGAGTGCCAGCTCTGGTGTCGTCCTCGTCATCTAAACGGTGGTTTAAAATTTTGGAGTTCATCCCAAAATATCCCTAGTGTTGCTTTATAACGGGATGGTAATATAACTAAATTAAGTTGTTTGAAAGACGCCTCCCCCCATTTAAAAAAGAGCTGTGCGACTGATAATGTGAGGGTCAGACTTCTGCTTTTGGATGTTCAGGGATCATTACCCTCAGAAGCTACTGCACAAACTCGGCATAAATTGCTGATTTGATCATCGGCTTGTCTGTGGTAAGTCCATTAGTAGTGACAACAACAATAGAAATTTAACAAGTGAATTCTGTCAATAGGGTATTATAAGCATCCAATTAGTTTTTGTATAACAAAAGAGCGTCAAGGGTTAATATATCTAAGCAAAATCAATCCTAAAATGCATCACTATTTATCTACACCTTGTTTTTATTTCCATTTATAAGTTTCATCTGCCTAATACAAAGTGCAACAATGAGTATTTGTACATTCTTTTTAAAATGCTCTTTAATTAATTACTGCTTGTAAAAGAGACCAATTTTTGGCAATAATGGTACAAAATTAGATTTAGATTTGAAAATGGGGGAAATGCTAAGAAGGGTGTTATGTGCAGAGTCTACCATCAAAAATAATATTTTTTCTACCATTAAAAATAAGATATTTTTTTATTATTTTAGGAATATTTTTTACATTGTAAAAATATGTTGATAAAAAGAGACTTTTAATTTTTATGCCAGAATTCTTATAACGTTATTTTTTACACTGTTAATTTAAAAAGAACTTGTTAATTCTTTAAAAAAAGATTTCATGAAAATTAATTTAAATTTTTTGAAAGAATTTTCTTAACTTATTTGCAGCGATTCAAATATTCATATTATTTTTAGGAAAAAATGTATAAAAAGTCATACACTCTAGGGTTAAATAAAGCCATGGTTAAAAGTCAAAATTATTGAACATTGTAATCAGACAAATTTCTACCCTCGGGAGGTCAGAAGTTTTTACCCTCAGAAGCTACTACACCCCTCTTTCTCCGTTCTTTTAAACCTGATTTGAATCGGTGTTCAAACCAAAGGTCATAAGCAATAACAACAGAAAAAATATTCATATTAGGAATGTTTCCCAAGATGAAAATGCAATTTTTGCAAAACAATTAACAGATTGTTAGCTTTCACATCATGGTAATTGTCAATATATATAAATTAACCGAATAAAACTGCATTTTGTGATGAATCAATTAGAGTGTATTCTTAAACTATTTTTTTTTATCTAACTTCTTATTTATACTATGGCAATTTGTAAAGTAAAAACTTACGCAAGGAACAGGTGATTTAGTTTTTCCTGTAACTGTATTTTAACACAAGTGAGTCTACAGATCCGTCAGGAATAAGAAACCCATAAACTAATCAATTCTCAAAATGTTCAGCCGTCTAGCCGCAAAAAAAGCTGCAGCTGCAAAAACTCGTTTTATTTGCTACAAACGTTAAGGATGCGTTTCGTGACTTATGACTCGAAGAAAAGGCTTGAGGAAATTACCTCTTGCAGCCATCACGAATTGACCCCGTAAATTTGCATTTATTTCTTTAATAAAAACAGTTATATGTAGCATCGGTGGTTCAGTGGTAGAATGCTCGCCTGCCACGCGGGCGGCCCGGGTTCGATTCCCGGCCGATGCAGCATATATTTTTTTTTGAGATAATTGATTTAAAAAATAAACAATGGGATGCAGGACAGTATCCTGGAATAAGTTAAAGACAGACCAGTAAGGCCTAAACCATCTGTCAAAAACTTAAAATAATACAATAGTTTAGATTCTGGCAAATTCGTACTTCATAATTTCAGAGAAAAATGAAATGGAGATTTTATTTATTTATTGCATATCAAAATATATATATATAAATAAGTTGCATGTATTTTTATATAGACGAGAGGAAACCGATGACCATACAAAATGAAACAATCGAAGGACATGAACTGGATTGAGACATTTATAGGTTCTACCTTCCCCTCGGGGGCACGTGGTAATGAGAATGAGATGCTTCCGGCATGGTGGTTGCATCTCTCCACCCTGGAGGATACACTAAAGGGGAAGAGGGGTATGCCTCTCCCATCGATGACAGGACGTACTTCCTACAGGGAGGGTTGTACTGTAGCCGGTGAGGGCCTTAAGGACAGTTCCCGTCAGTGTTGCTATTACGGCAGTCCGGTCATTCAACCCTGGTGTTTTAAACCCGTGTGCCTTCGTGCGGGCCGGAGAGTCTAGATATGACTAATAGGTTCTACCTTCTGACTGTGCTCTCAACCAGGATTATTAAAAAAAACTCGTTGACAGAGGGGACCTTTAGCTATAAACGATTTGCTGTAATAGATCGCTCTTAACGGAGGTTTTCAAAGTATTCGTTTGGTGGTGTTGTATGTTCTTTTCTTTTTCTTTCTTCTTTTTTGTTGTTTCTCTATTTAACCAGTTTTTATTATTTGTATATCCTAAATATAATTTATCTATCCATTGAATTCTCATGTAAAATTTTGTTACATTTTTTAAATTGTGATGATATTTATTGTAATACAATTTTTTGCTATCTGAACATATAATTGTTGAGTGTCGTTTGTAATGTTAAACAAAATTTAAAAATAACCTCGTCGATGTCAACTTCCAACTTTTGCTTCGGGATCCTACAACAATGTCTGACAAGATTCTTTTATGTGTTCTAAATATGTATAGAAATGAACAATAGCATAGAGTAAATTACAAATTACTCTATGATAGTGTATTCTATAGTATTACTCTATGCTATTGTATGCTATTGCATTACTCTATGCTATTGTATTGTAACAAAGATTAATGAGCAGAGATCTGAAATTTTCCATATGCTGATTCCCTATACTTTAATTTACGAGGTAATTGTAAGTTTTATTACTACATTAAAGTAATAGAAATAGCATTATAAAGCACGTACTATAAACCGTTCATCTAGACAAGCGCGTCCAGTTTGAATAGTGAATACTGCCACTGTGTGATGGATTTAATGAATTATTTGACTTATCTGTGAATTCTTTAACATCAAAAAACTACTATTAATCAAGACAAAATAGAATTGTAGGTTCAGTTATTTCATAAGATTGGAACTGTCGTGTTGCTTTAAAAAATACAATAAAGTTTGAAAAATAAATTCTGTTACATAGATTTTGTTTTTAATACTTTAAGCTTAAGTTGAAGCGGGTGGGGCATGCTGGCCTGGGGGTAAGGTCTTGCCTTCGGAGCCGGAGGGCATTGGATTCGAAACTCGATTCCAAACAAGAGCCATCGAGTAAAGCGCCTTTCAACGACCAGTTGCCTTACAGAAGAGACACGCACCCCGACCCTTTCTTGACATTTTCTGGGGTGCTTTGATGTTTTTCTAATTTACTGACAATTTGTAGGTTGTGAAATGGGGCCAAACAGGGTTCGGTACTCATTAAATCCACCAAAGCCAAGCGTCCTCCCGCTGGTGTGTTTTGGAATTTAGGAGACGGTGGGCCAAATCAGGCATCGTCCTCGTCATATGACTACGTCTTAAAATTATTCAAATTTATTCTCTATATTTATTCAAGCCAGTCCTGAAATAGCATTAGTGTTCTTTTAAAACGGTGTAATAATATAACTAAAACTAAATTAAACTTGTAGCTATAAGTATTAGAATGATAAGTTTTGCTAGTTTATCTCCCAAACGAAACACAAATATGCATTATCAAATATGTCTGACGTCTAGGAAAAGTTGAGTATATCCTATTTACCTACATTCATTCAAATTTTAGGCCATGAAGGAAGAACTCAACTAAATATGATAGAAAAAATTGGATTAGAACTACCAAAAAATAGCTGAAGAATTTTAGAGTATGATAATTAGAATTTTATCCTCAAAAATTATATTTTAGGTGTCATGAACAATAAAAAGACATAATATCAAGGATTGTTTAGCCAGAAAGTTTTTAAAAAATCTAATGCATTGACATGCTTCAAAATTTCAAGATCGAATTTTCAATTATAAGAACATTTTTCTTTGTTTACGAGAACTAAGAATTATATTCTAACAGATTCTATTTTTAGAGCAAAATAACCTTTTTATCATCAGTTTACTATGAAAATAAATGAAAAGGAAATATAATGCTAAGTTAATTGAAGAACTGTTGTAGAAGTTTATTTACTCTTCATAAGGGTTAATATTGCTTTCTTTTATTCTAAATAAAATAAATAAATTTTAACGTTGATTAAGAAAATGCTTTCATTTCGAATATTAAACCGAATATAACTATTTTTTCATCCGTTTGTCTCAAATGGATTTCTTAAAGAAAATTATTCAATATTTACATTCCACTTATTATTTAATCAAACTTATTAAATATTAACTGCAGAAATTTTAAGAAAATTTTTTTAAAGTGCTCTGTAAATTCTCAAATAAAATGCAATTTTCTCTCTTAATAGCTACATAAAAGGCTTTTAACTGCTATTTTTAGAGTAAATAAATATTAATTGAGTAAGCAGTTAGAGATTTATTAGATATTTTAAGAGTTAAAAAAATTAGTTTCAAAAAATATCACATATTTAATTTTAAATAACGCTCGTGCTTTATCGTATAATTGACATCTATAATTTTTTTTAAATTTTGCGATAAGTAATTATTAAATGCTTTATATTAAAGAATTGTTTAATCATTTTGTTTTCTTAACATATAAAATATTTCTAATTGAAATTACATTCAGGAATTATTTTACTTAAAATTCCTTAGAAAACATTTTATTAACTTTAGATACCATAAAAACACTATAAAAGTTTTTTTTTACAATTTTAAGTACTAAAATATAATATTAACAAAATACAGAAACGAAAATAAATGAAACAACTAACAATACAAATAAAATTGAAACGCCATTTATTCCTTTTTTTTTTCATTTAATGAGAATTGAAACTGTTGAATAGCATCTTCTTTATATTTTTCCTACAAGCACTACAAATTGCATGAAAAATATCAGTGAAACTGATACTTAAAAACTGATTAAACAGCAATTTTTAATTAATTAAATTTGAGTTTTCATTACGAAAACAAACAGCATGAAGACACTCGAGAATTCTTAAAAAAATAATTTTTAAGAAGGAGATGTGAATTTTATGAAAAATTAGGTATATTAGATTTCCTTTGCTTATTAGATTAAAAATTATCTTTGTAATTTGACTTTCGTCTTAATGATTCCTGTTACTTAAAAATTAATTAAAATCGAAAACATGCTTTTAACGATCACTGATGATTAAAATATTTATCATTCAAAATGGTTGCCTCTTTATTCCTTTCTATAAATACATATTGCAATTGCCACTCACAGAGTTTAAATAAAATTTTGTACCATTCTTCTGATGTGATTGAAACTGACAAAAGAAATTTGTTTTTAAAAATACTGTGAGGAAAACTAATTTTTTTTTGGGGGGGGGAGTTACGAAAATTTAATATTTTTAGTGCAACAGATTTTTCTAATTAAAAATAAAATTACAAACGATAAAAAATTTATGTATTGATTAAGTGTATTTTTTAAATATGTTTTTACTTTCTCGCATGCGATTTTTGCATATAACTTTCAACATTTTATTGGTTTAGGTAAGTTTATAATTAAAATTTTGTGAGAGTTAATTGAACAGTTGTTGTATTCGAAAAACAATACAATTCATATATAGTTGAAGAAAACCATTTACTTGGAGCAAAGAAAGAAAAGATAATCGCTTTTGTAACATCGATTGCAATTGACAACCAATTAGTGATTTAAACAGAACTGGTAAATGCAAAACGGTCGGCCAATGTGCAGCTTTTGAACATTCTCAATATTCTATGTTTTGTCCACTTTTGAAATCAATATTGTGAACTTGACGTTGTGCTATATTGCCCTAATTAATAATCATTACTTTATTTTACTTCTTTTTATGTTTAATAAACCTAAACGATCCTCTTATAGTTTATTTCACTTAGATAAAATAATAAAATAATTTGCCTTCGACTTGCACAGGATATATCAGCTAATTAAAATTAGAAAATAATAAACAAATAATAACAAATTAATTCAAAAAATTTATTTTATCAATCCATAAAAAACTTTTTGTTTGAAAGGGATTCTTTAAAATCATTCCTATTTTTTAAAATTAAATAAAATTTGAAAAATAACTATTTATTTAATATTTGGTACACCCAAAATCCTTAAGTAATCTATATATTTAAAATAATTAGAAAAAACAAAACTATGATTCGGATTAAAAGATGCTGAACCACCAGATATAAAATTGGACAAACCAATTTCCAGTGTTAGTTGAACAAAAATGAGTCACAAAAGGACTTTTGCTCATAAAAATATGAAATAAATTTAATATTTTAACATTTTATAAAAAATATGATAATTTTTATTCTAACTGTTTTTCTATTTTCTTACTGATTCTATAAAAACAAGTTAATACTTACTCTTTCAAGCAATGCAAAAGGCTAAAGATCAAGATCATTCAAGTTAAAAAAAAAAAGACAAAAATAATAATCGGTGCTCAAAAAAAATGAATTCGAAATTCTCAAACTTGATTTAAATTCTTTATGTTACCTAAGATATCCAACTAGAAAAACATTCTTATTTCTTTCTGAACGTTTGAATTTTTTTTTTAGTTTTTAGAATATTTGTAACTAATTTACATCTGTATTTATTACGGAGTATTCTTAAATTTAAAAAGCAAATGGAGCTTCCATACTTAGTATAATAATGGCAACGGAATATTAAAAAAATCATTTCTTTTGAAGATAACGGAGCTATAATAAAATTTCATTCATCTAAAATTTTGAAAGAATAAGGTATCGATTTAAATACGAATACAGAAAAATTAAATGACATTTTAAACTTTAAAAAAGTGAAAAAAAATCACATGATAAAATACTGTGAATGCAGGACAATGGTATGAATAACGCATAGTAATTAAATAAATAGTACAAGTAATAAAATTTTACTAAATTACTTAATGTTAGTCATTATTAATTTTTTTAATAATTTTCAAACAGCATTACTTATTAATTCAATACATAAAAATTTGTTTTTGTTGTTATTAGTGACACTTGCTATGTACAAGCTTCGCCGATGCATCAGTGAGTTTTAAGTCGAAAAGAGCGTCTCTTGTTTTGAAGTAGACCCAACTAGGGCTATGAGTACGACTTAGCTACACACTCATCACAGCCACTTGCACAGCCCCCTTTTACAGGTTACTTGCAAAGCCTCTTTTTACATATACCTAACAGATAAGAACACAGAAGAACAACCATGCCCGAACCGGGATGCCCAACTCTCAGGGAAGATGTACTACTCCTATGCCAGAACGCCCTCTACTTAAAACTTATATTTAAAAGGATCCCAGAAACGAAAAGATAATATTGTAATTTTCTTTTTTATAGGATATATTGTACCACTGTTTGTAAATAAAATTAAGGACCTTTAAAAAGTTACTTATTATTTATGATAATTGAGAGCGCAAATTACGGAAATATTTAATTCATGAAAAAAATTTAGAATTATACATATATAAAAACATCTTATAATTTTTCTTCTTAGTTTCGAAAACAAAATTTGAAGCACTTGAACAGTGTTCGAACATTGCATCAATATGAAATCAAGGGAATCAAAAAAATAAATCACATTAAAAAAATGACACAAAACTGCATTTGTAGTCACCAAATTACATACCAAATTAGGCAGAGGTAGCCTGGTTGGTAGAGCGTTGGACTCGTATTCTTTAGGTTGCGAATTCGAACCTCGCCGACCGAAGAATCTCCTTGTGTGTGTGACTGCCGCACGTGAAATCTGTCGCGGTCACAAAGTTCTCCATGTCAAGAGTATTACCACCGGAGGTATCACGTCAGAGGTTATAGTTCTCTGTTCCAGATCTAAATTACGATCTTAGAATGAATGAATAAAATGCATGTATTAAGTCCGCCCCGTAAAAAGGGGTTTTGATATATGTGAGCTAGAAGTCGGGTTCTGACCTCGGGTGCTCGGGAGTTCATACCCTCAGAAGCTTCATGTTATAAAAGATTGTCGTCTTTGGCGGGTAATACGTCCTTCATGGCCCACAGAGTGGAGAAATTTGGCTCTAAACGAACAATAAAGAACCTCCACCCAGTCTTCCGGGTGGAGGTCTAAAAAATTCTAACTAAGGTTCTGCAACTTGAGATGGAGTCATCGCCGTGTATTACTTAACTTATTTTGCTACTGTTCAGTGTTCACCTTTTTGTTTTTACTTCTTCCTTAATTTCTTCAAATGTAGCGGTGTATTTATACGCGTTGTTTTGAAACACGTGCCTTTTATCTTAATTCTTGCGCTTTTTTGCCAATTTGGGATTATTTTGTGGACTTTTCTTATTCATGTTTGTATGTACTAATAATGTTACATGTTTAATTGGATTTTTAACTTCTTTATATATATATTCATATTTGTTTTTTTTTCTCTGTCCGAGGAGTCTTTAATCCTAATTCCTTCAAGAGTTAGTTTTGCACTTTTGTGCTGGGTGAGGTGGCTCTGTGGCGGCCGATTGTTTAATCCCTATGGCTTCGGCTGGGTCGGAGTATTGGTATGCCTACCCTCAGAAGCTACTGCACCCATCCTTCCATTGTAAAGCGGAACACGATAAAAACATATCAAATTTGATGTATTTAAGTCATTGCGTCCTTGACATCATTTTTACAAGTGTCTTAAATTACAGACAGATGGTCAATTTCTTGTTAGATTTGACTCATAATTTGTTGATACTATAGATGTTAATTGTGTGTATCGATTTTTTTATATCCATCTCTCTTCATTTTGTAATTATCTTGATAAATTATATTCTAACAACCTGGAAAACAGATTTTTCTGTAAATTTGGTAGAAATTACAAATTTGGAGTAAAGAACATACACCAAATTTCAGTAGTATAGATCAAAGCGTTTTAGAGTTATCTTCGTCACAGACTTAAATTTTGTAAAAATATGTTCTTCGAACATTGGGAGATCTGAAACGAGGAGATTGGTTAAAATCACGAGTTTGAATTTTTTGACGATTGCTATAAGCTTTCTTTCTGCTTCGTATACATGAAAGTAAAAGCCCCAATTAGCTTAATATCTCGTAAATAATAATAATTTTACACACATTTTTTAATGCAAGTTTAGCATAAAATTGACTGCATGATCCCAAATATTCTTTTTGCAATGGTCACGCTACTTCCTGGTTTGGAAAAAAACCAATTCTAAATACCGCCTTTTACTAATCCGTTGTCTAGCCTAAATAACAAATCAAGATATTCTTGTAATGTCAGAATTTAGAACGTCTGTAATATAAAAGACAATTGCATTCTTTCTGTTATAAGTCTATTAGGGTCAAATAACTTACAACCACTTTTTCATATAATGTTACAATCCAAAGACATCGTCAAATTACAAGATTTCCAATTGCTATATGTTTTCAAGATCTAAAAAGAAATGGTTCTATGTAATTGCATCAGTGGTTTATTTTCAATGATCTTGTTCATTGTTATAGAAATTTTATAATTGGAACTTTGTCATTTTATTTCCTAGAAAAAGCGTTCGAAAAATTTATTACTAGACGTATTTTTCTACACCATTAAGAAAATAAAAAAAGAATAAAAGAAAAAGACAAATCCTAGAAAGATTTTTTAAATTGTCATTCTTAATAATGTTTCTTGTTTAAAGATAATTTTTAAATAAATTTTAATGATTATTTTTTTAAAAATATCTAGCACATAAAAATCAGACGATAAATAGCTTCAACAGATGAGAAAAGGTATAATGAATTTCTGAACGATCTTTTTTACTAAATACATTCTTCTGCGAGTTAGAGGCGACAAGATTATAACAATTCTTAAAATAATTTTTATTTGAATTTGTAATTCGTATTTATATGTTGCAATTTCACACACTTAAAAAGATTGACTCTTCAGCTTCTCGAGAATGAAGATATTTTGATTCTTTCATATAGATGATTGAATTTAATAAATTTTAAGACATATTATTTTATTAAAAATATCTAGCCCTTAAAAATCGGACGATAAATAATTTTAAGACGGAAAAAAAGTATAATAAATTTCTAAACGATTTTTTTTAAATTCTTCTTCGAGTTAGAAAAGACAAAATTGCAACAATTCTTAAAATTAGTAAAATATATATTTTTAAATTTGAATTTGTAATTCATATTCATACGTTATAATTTCACATACTTTTAAAGTTTGACACTTAAGACTTTCAAAAATGGTAGATATTTCAATTCTTTCATATAATTGATTCTATTTTGTTGCAGATAATTTTGTTTTCTTTAAACATTTAGGGAAAAATTATGATCAAAATTGAGAAGCCAAAAAATTACGCGTATAAGTGCAACAGCAGATTTTAGTTCATTTATATTTTATTATTGATTTTATTTTATACATTCAATTCAATCATTTTATTTATTTATTTTTTAATTGCTTACTTATTTTATTTTATTTTATTTATGTACACATTTTTTACTTATACGAGAAAGTACAAGTTTGGAATGTGAAACTTCTAATTACTATTCATTTTGTATACATAAATTTAAATAGCTGCGCAATTAAATGAATTTCTCAAATTTTTTAACTTAAAAAAATCCTTCAAGTTTACATCAATTATACACTTTTTTTATAACAAATTGAAACCAAATAATTTTTAATCAAATAAAAAAGGTTTTAGGAAAAAATCAAATTGGAATATGAAACTTCTAATTATTATTTATTTTGTTTACATAAATTTAAATAGCTGCGCAATTAAAGGAATTTCTCCAATTTTTTTAAATTAAAAAAACCTTCAAGTTTAAATCAATTTTATAATTTTTGAAAACAAATTAAATCCGAATAATTTTTTATCAAATTAAAAAGGTTTTATGAAAAAATCAAATTGGAGTATGAAATTTGGAATATTAAACTTCTAATTATTATTTATTTTGTTTACATAAATTTAAATAACTGCGCAATTAAACGAACTCAAATTTTTTAACTTAAAAAATCCTTCAAGTTTAAATCAATTTTACATTTTTTTATAACAAATTGAATCCAAATAATTTTTTTATCAAATTAAAAAGGTTTTTTGAAAAAAACAAATTGTTTTCGAAATCTATATTTTGATAAAATAAAGATATAAAATAAATTTAATAAAATAATTTTTTCTGAGTTCCTAAAATCTTTTATAATTTATATCTTGGCGAGGATACTCATTTAACTGCTAAGGAAAACTGTATTCGAAAAATTAAAAAAAAAATTCTTGCTTAAAACAAAAAGCATAATAAACGAGAAATAAACATCTACATTAAAAGTGACGATACATTTTTTTTTGCATTATAATCATTTAATTCAAATTATTGTAATTAGTTTAATTCTGGAGTAATACAATTTTGTATAAATGATTTCTCTGTAAATCATCTGAAAAAATATATAAAGCCTTACGTCAGCTGAAAATAACTACATTCCTAATTATAAATAAATTAAATTCCTCTACAATTTATATTTAACTCAGGAACTGACTGTTTTCAAAAAGTGCCAACATCAAAAGCTGCCGCAATACTTACAAGCCGAAAACGAAGATAATTTGCTCTCTACACAGCAGTGTTATCCTCTGGATGTTATGCCATGAAAAAAATAAACTATGCCACCTCCGCCAAAAAAAAAAAAACAAAAAAAAAACACCATCTGTAATAATTTACTTCACTTCTGCAATTCTTTCTATATTTTATTACAGCAGGCAAAGAATGTGAGAACTGCATACTTCTATAGACAACCTGCTATATGAAAAAAAATAATAAAAACAAACAGATGGAGGTGTCTCGCATATGCTCTCTAATAAATATTGCATTAAACCACATAAAATTCTGAATCATGGACAAAGCTGTGAATGCCTTGGCGAACAAAATTGGCGCTATGCTTGGCGAACAAAAATTAAATAATATAAATCTTCGGCTTGTATCCAGCATTTTTATTAAATCTGTTGAGTAAGCTTCGGCAATTAATTCTTGGTGTGCTGTTAATACACAAGTATCCGAAAACTGAATTTTATTTTGAAAGCTTTTATTCTGGTTAATTAAAAACAAAATTTCAAATAAAGTTACAATTGATATCATGAGATCATATATGATACTGCATTTATTTAAGATTTTTCAGTTTTGAGTTATGGCGCTTATGCATGAGGAAGTACAGACCGACAGACAGTTAACCTCCTAACATAATGTTTAAAATTGGAGAAGTTTCTACAATTTAGATTCTAAATTTGTGAACACATTTTATAAGTTTAGATATTGTCAGGTTCACTTGAATTTTGGCAGCCAAGCAGAAAAATCTTCCAGCTAAAGGCGTTTCTATGTTATGAACAGACAGACAGATAGACATGAATTCAAAAGTGTATTTGGGGGGCATGGTGAGTCTGAAACCTGAAGATTCTCCAAAATCCCAAGTTCGGCAATTTTGAATTATATACCTCCTATATAAAAACATACTCGGCCAAAGAGTTAAGAAAAAGTAACATGAAAATATTTGTGAATTGAAAAATGGCGTTTCATTTCAATGATTCCAACTTCATTTTGTATAAAATTCTGACCAGACACCATAATGAGCACAATTATTCTAATCAGTTAAAGGTCACTCTGGCCAAAAACCATAGTTAAAACAAACATTCTAATAAATTAAAGGACAACCATACTAAGAACCCAACCCCCATTTTCAACCACTATGTAATAAAATTAGCATTTTTATACCCGAATATGCGGAAACGTCTCGAGGTCTCTACCCTCTCACCCCACCCCTGCTAATTTTTATACAAAAGAAGATAAAATTTACAAAATGGACCAAAGAATATTATCTTTCTTTTAGATACTTAAGAAAAGTTAACGAATAAAGTATGTAGAAGAAAAAGCGTTTATTTGAGTTAATTATTTTGGCAATATTCAAGAAATAAAACTTTTAATCATACAAAATTCTCTTCTGTTGAATAATCGTTTTGTTTAATTTTCAATCCAACTTAATTAGCTTTCATTTAAATTCTAATGTTTTATTCGTAGTAGAACGTGAGATATAAAGCTGAAAATTCAAATTATAAAGACCACTTATATTAATGAATAGTTCTTAAAGATCTCGATGGAAATTTTATACGAAGGCGATACTGAAAGATATGTTTGAAGTAAAGTTGTTCCAGGAAAGTAAATGACAGAAATGTTTTTTTTTATTATCATTTATTCATGAGTTAAGCTATAAATGTATTTTATGATCGTTGACACATATTTGAATGTCACGAATTTATATTATTTTATAAGCTTTTTGTCTATATTTTGAATATTTAGCAAGTTATTTTATAAATTCTTTGTCTATATCCTGAATATTTACGATGTTATTTTATAAATTATTTGTCTATATTCTGAAACAACAGATGAAAATAATTAAAATTACAATGATTTAATTAATTATTTCATTAAAAAATGTTTACTTCCAGTCAAATAGTAGAATAAAAATCAAGTTTTAAATTATTTTTCTTAGAAAAAAACAAATGAAATCTCATAATTATGTTAATAAAGATTTAATAAGATATTTAAATGATATATGAATTAAGAAGAAACTTTAAAGACTTAAGAATTTTTTAGAGAAAAATTCTTAACAATTAAGATTTTTCTCAAAGAACAATTGATTGTTTTTTGTTTGATCAAAAATATATTTGTATACAATTATTTATCTATGTATAATGAATCCGTTTTTAAAATAATTTTTATTACAGAATCAATCAGTAAAAAGTGCTTGAAAAAGCATTATTCTTAAAACAAATCATCTGAAGTAAATTTTTTCCCACTCAAAGGGGCAAAAGATCGTGATAATTATGGAGTAATGGCAACAGATGACTATTCAAAACGTGTAGTAATTGGTATAGTTTATTGAATTTTATGCAAGTTATAGAATTAGGAATGTCGAAACAGCATCGGAAAATTAATTTTTTTTAACAAGTACGAATCGTTACGCTTTTTTCACGAGTGTAAGATTTTCTACATATGGGATATAATACATATATATGTCCACATATAATTTCTGCAAATGGGATTCTTGGAAATCCACATTCAAATCTCTTAGATCAATGATGGTGGCACAATGATGGTTATGAAACGGCCGACAAACTAGCAAAAACAGGGGATAGTGCAAATCAACATCGAAATTTATTGAAGCATCTTTCAAATAGAGATGATGATAGTATGACATAAAGAATAAGAATGGGAAACAGGCCGGTTGACATTCAATATAATACCCAAATACCCTCCACGAGGCAAACTGGAAAAGAACGAATGTTCTATTCTTCACTGGACACAACACATTCCCGATATACTGTAATGACTTGATCCTGGACGATCAAACAAGAGGGTAGAGTTTAAAGACAATTTCTTTATTCACAGAATTATGTACATAATAACAACTAGTTCTCATATAGGTTAATAAGTTAAACATGAATAGTTTCTCGATTAATTTCGGAGAGACAAACTCACAAGATCAAGTTACTACAGGGGTAGTTCAAGAGATCTATCGATCATAATCAGGTGGATCTGAACTCAGAAGCCCGAATCATGCAAAGCGTCTATTTCCTCTCCTTAAAACGACTTCGTCCCTCCTCTTCCAAAAATCATTTTTTCAAATCGCCGGCTCTCATTTTCACATTGATGAACTTGAGCTCCCTGTTACCCAATAGTTGTTCAGAAAATCACGAATGATCTCCAATCGATCGTGGTAATGTCCTTTAATGATCCACCCTTGTATCTGACCGTTCACAATGAAAAAAATAAAGATTTACATTTGAAGGGTTTGACACTCTTCACCCTTGAAAATATACGATTTATTTCCTTGGAACGACGAAAACCGCCCGTGTGTGGACACAGCTACTGAAATAGAGGAGCCCCCTCGCATCTAGCCGTCTGGAGACACTTAATAATGTTGAGGTCTTACACAGTTGATGAGACCAGCTGGTCGGAAATGCCAATTATCAAATGTGGAAATCAGGAAGCGTCACAGTAACTAACAGGTGTCTCAGGGCAACGGGAGCTGAATTTTTACAATACTTAGCATCTGGCTAATTCCCATGTTGTAGTTGTAATAAAGTTAATTTGTAGATACACCAGCTGCATGTTAGCTCTACCAGGGAACCTGAGAAAGCCACAAACAAATCTCAGGGAAGAATAGCACATGTGTATTGTTTCGAATATCTTTACTCGAGGAAAGATCCACGCTATAATAAATCATATTCACAAATACCAAGACCTCTTCAAGACAAAGGCAAAATGTCTCACATCAAAATCAGTTTTAATTCTAGCTCTCGCAGTTATAATATCCAAGCGTTTAAATATCAAATATTAACATTTTTCAGTTTTTACTTTCTTATATATGAAATATAGGAAAAGTATAAGTGTCGAAAAATTCGAACTCAAGATTTTAACGAATCTTCACTTTTTACTGAGTTCGAAAAACATATTTTTGAAAATTTCCGTCTTGTGTCTTTAACTTGCAGATAACTGAAAAACACTTTGAACTAGACGAATGAAATTTGGTATAGATTCTTTGAACTAAATTTGCAAATTTCAATCAAATTTTAAATAAAATTATTTTAAGGAAGTCTGTCTGTTCAAAAATAAATTAACATGATAATGTGAAAAGGGAAAGAGCTAGATAGATAAAATTGGACACACAGATTTAACGTCTATGGTGTATGCAAGTGTGAAATTTTGAGTTAAATCCAGAGATGGATTAACAGTCTGCCGATTTGTTCTTTCAGAAATATGTAAACGAGATAATTCAAAAACACAATGACTTAAGTATGCCAAATTTTATATGGGATGTTGCAATTATAAGTGCAGTTTTATGTTAATTTTTTGTTTCAATCGATTGAAAAAAAAACTTATCTAAAACAAAAACTTGATTTTCGATGTCAAGGATCACACGAAAAATTCTGTAAAAATGCCGCCAATTATAACCAAAAGTTAATATTTTGTACTTGTTGTACGTCTTTGTCCTGTAAAGGTTTCTCTGTTATAACAAGTTTATCAGAGAGTATGCGAGAAAGTTTTGGGGAGACCTCTTCCCTTGGTTTCTTTTCCTCCCATCTCGTAATCATCCAACTGGTTAGATAACTCAGTGCTATAGGCATAGCGGACTTAGGGTGGCATTATGCTGTGTCAGCTATTACAGATCAACCTGAAGAAACAATAAGCAGTCAAAATGGCACTAAATATTACAAATCTTTTGAATCTGTTACAGAATGAATATATGCCAGTCCTTACACTGAACCCTTCGCTTCAAATCTCAATGTTTAAAGAAAGTCTTGAGAAAAAGATGCCGTTGGTGCCGTTTCCTATTTAGTGTTAATTTCCTTTCCCCATAATAGAAGGACCACTTGTTGGAGACTAAGTTCTCCTCAGACAGTTAAACGAAGAGAACTAATTACCAAAAAGTGGAAAATTGCTAAAAGGCCAAATGGAGTAAATTGGTCCAGCGATTTGAAAAATGGTTCATATGTCATGACGATTGCATTGAATTGTTATGAGACAGCATTCTTATAGTATCAAATTTACATTTTTAACAGCTATTAATTCGTAATTTTCTTCTTGTCCAGTCATATTTTTTTTAACTTTTGGGTACGTCAAGTTTTCAATGAGAATATTACAATTCTCAAAAGTTTGCGGAGATTTCAGAGAATCTTCAAGGTTCAGAATTTTTTGAAACCGAAAACACATTTTTTAATAAGTAAGTTAAGCATTTTTTTTTTGTCTGTCAGTGTCGAAAGGTAAAAAAATGTTTGGATCTAGATGGATGAAATTTGAAATGTAGTCTTTACAATAAAGGGCCTAGGTAAGGTCTCGGCTCCTGAGCCCTAGGGTTTTCGGTTCGAGGCCAGATTCTGCCTGATAACCGTCGTGCAAAGGGCTCTGTTGCACTTTAAATATGCCAGGGCCAAACGTTCTTTTGATGGTGTGGTGCAGAGAGAGGGTGCCAGCTCAGGTGTCGTCCTCGTCATCTAACCGTGGATCAAAATTACGAGATCCATCCCAAAGTAGTCCTAGGGTTGATTTACAATGGGACATTAATACAACTAAATTAAACTTTACAATGAATTTGAAGATTTATTTTGAATTTCGATACCTTTTCTCTAGGAAAAGTTTTTCAGTTTGTATCTCTTAATACAAGAAAACTCGATATCTTCAAAATAATAAAGTATAGCATAAAATAAAACAATTTAACAACTAGAATCATAGAATGCCTTGCCAAGTTTTAATATCTAGGTTTGTATCAAATCCGTCGAATATGTGTGCGCATGCAGGTAAATAAAAAATTATAAAAATGCAACGATATAAATACATAGAATTTGGCATGTGACTAAATGTCGGCATGCGATTACTAAAATTGTTATTCTAAACTAAAAAGAGCGTTCAAAATATTTACTTCCTTTTTTTTCTTGATTTTATGAAATGGGAAGCATTCATATGTGGGAGTGTGAAAATAAAATTCTGAGTATTTATTGCCATCTGAAAGTCAACGATTTTTGTGTTTAGGAGGGGGAATCAATCTTCAATCTATTGAATAACTCTCGCTAATATTGTTGTTGTTTCTAATGGCACTTGTCATGGACAAGCTTCGCCGAGACATTAACAATTTTTAAGTTGAAACGAGAGTCTCTTGTTTTGAAGTAGCGCCAATTAGGGGCCAAGAGTACAACTTAGCTACTCACTCATCACATTCGCTTGCACAGCCCCTTTTTACAGGGAGAGAACATTCAAACACCTTATAGATAGAACACAGAAGAACAACCTTACCCGTATCGAGAATTGGACCCGGAAAGCCCAGAACACGAGGAAGACATGCTATGCCAGACCCTATGCCAGAACACAGGCTAATAAGTGGTATGACTTATTAAGTGACTTATTTTATGACTTAGACTCTTTCCCTCCGGGAGTAGAAACATCAAAATGAGGATGAGATGCTCTCGGCATGGTGGTTGGATCTCGCCACCTTGAGGATATATTAATAGGTGGGAGTAGGCTCCTTCCATCGATGACTAGTCATATTTCCTACGGAAGAGGTTGTACCATAGCCGGTGATGGCACTTAGGATTCAACCACAGTTTACACCAGGGTTGGGTTTGCGGCAGTCCGGACATTTAGTTTTGTGGTTTAAATTCGTGTGCCTTCATGGCGGATCGGAGAGTCTGATATGACTTATTTTGTATTCTCTTAACCACTTAACTGGTTTATTTTCTTTACTGGCTAATAAGATGACACCTTCTATTTCAGGAATATTTTTTTTATTTTGTTTCAAATGTAAATCCATTGAATACATGACTTATCTGTGTATTCGAAGTAAATTTCATATTGAAATATGAATGGTTTATTTTTAGCATGCAGCTAACAAAATTAAATGAATCGATGCACGTACGGCATACGGGCAAACCTGTTAATGAGTTAACTAGTTTTATGTATTATTTCATGAATGAACTTTTTTATGAAATAACCAGCTACTTAACTTTAAAGGCAGAATCTATATTTTTTGTGTTCAAACTATACAAATTTTTTGGCGCCTCTCTAAAATTTTGTTTACTTTCATGTAAAAACATATTTTACGTGTTGTTTTTTTTTTTTTCATTTGTAGAATAAAGCCCCTTTTCCCGTATTTATTGGCTTACCCATTTTTCAAAGGAATTTGACTGTAAATTAAATAAGCGAAAACATAATATTTCTTCCCACAGTTCATTGTCAAGCTTCCCGCGAAATTCATACATCTGACAAAACTTGACGACGAAGCTTTTGAAATCGACACTAGGGGGTCCTTTTGAGATTCATCTTCTCGGCATGAAGCTTTTGAAATTGTTCTGAGCTAGTTTTCTTTCCTTTTACAGAAGAAAGTTCTTCGACTTACTGAATGCTCCTTTCCTCCAGTTTTTATTGCCTCCCCCCTCTTTTTTGTTATTTTTTTAAAAATATGAAATGGTTTGTAAAGATATTTGATTTGCTTCGTACAAAAAATTATTATCGGACTTAAACTGAAATGGGCGAAATCCTGGTTTAGCCGGAGATTGAGAAAGATTGAAATTTTCTTAATTGAAAAAGTGTATCGGGTTTAAGCTAAATGTCCCATATTCGTGAATTTTACTCATAATAAGTGACGTGTTCGAACAGAAGATCTGGAGACCTAAAACATCCTTTGATACATTTTTAAAAACGATCTTTTTGTTATTTGTCAGCTACTTTTTCTTCACTAAAAGCTTCATCAGCAAAGATTTTATTGATTAAATTTAAACATTTTCACTTACTCGATATTATAAAGAACATTTGATAACCATCCTGGCATAGGGGTAGCGAGTCTTCCCCGTTATCAGGCTGTCCCGGCTCGGGCATGGTAAATTTTCTTCAATCTGTCTGTGAAGTTTGTAAATGTGCCCCTTCCCCCTGTAAAAAGGAGATGTGCAAACGAATGGGATGCGTGAGTAGCTAAGAAGTGTGCTTGGCCCGAGCAGACGCTACTACAAAACAGGGGGCGCTGATTAGGCTTAAATCGCTATCTCTGTCAGCTTGTTCATGGCAAGTACCATAAGATACAACAACAACACTATGCAAATGTTAATTACTCTAATGTCATTGTTGTTTATAATGGTACTTGCCATGGAAATGCTCGCTGACACGGTCAGCGATTTTTAATCCGAAAGTGCTTTTCTTAAGTAGCGCCAACTAGGGCCTAGGTTGAGTAGTAAGTCTTAGATACTCACCCATCTCATTCGCTTGTACATCCCCTTTTTACTGCGAAGAACATCTCACACATGAAGATAAACCATTGCCGAACGGGGATTCGAACCCAGAACGCCCAGATCATTGGGAAGAAACGCTACGCCTGATCCAGGTTTTCGGCACTCCAATTGTGTAAAATAAGGTATCAGAATAATTTAAAAACATATAATAGTTCTAGAAAGAAGAATTTAATTACATTAATTAATTGCCTCTTTCGCTTTAGTCTTTAATTTATAAACAATATTATGGATACTTAAAAAAATTGCGGTCTTTTCTACCAAATAGCAAAACCAAAAATATCGATTAGAAATTTAATTAAATTACTCAATCAATTTATAATTAAATGAAAATACTGTTGTCGTTGTTTCTTATGGCTCTTTCCATGGTAATTTAAGCAAGTACGCGATTTTTCAGCGATTTAAGCCTATTTAGAGTCTTGTTACTTAAGACTAATTAGCACCAACTGGCGTAAAGACTACGAATTTTGCTATTCACTCATCACCTTCCCTCCCACACTTCTTATTACAGGGTTACAGGGGGGCATATTCACATCCCTTACAGATAGAACAACAATCACGCTCGAACAGGGACTCGAACCTGGGAGGCCCAGATCGGGGGGAAGACACATTACCCTTACGTCAGGATGCCGGCTATGAAAATATTAAAATAGTGCATTGTCTTAAAAAATACAAAAATGTACAAAATTTCTGATTTCTAAATCTTAACTAATCGAATGAAAGGTATTTACAAAATTCAGTCTTTACAACACGCGGAACAAAGTTATATATCTTACAAATTCATTGCTGTCAGTTTCTTTTGTTGTAATTATAAAAAAATGACGAATATTACTCTGATTTTTCAGGAACCTAAAAATTTTACCGAAGATGCATTTTATGATACAATTTTTTAATCTATAATGGGCCATTTTAATCGCTTATATTCATTTATAAATTAACACTTCAAATTTGTCATGGGTTTTGAATATAATAGGAGAAGGAAATTATTAATTCAAATTGAATGCTAAATATTTTTAGGAATTCATAAGTATTTTTTAACAAAAAAATGAGAAATTCGATTAATTACATTTGTATTGTAATGAAATATGAAATAGTTTGCTTTTTTCATGTGTTTTTAAGCAATATTTCTTCTTTATTCCAGTTTATTTTGTTTCTGTTTTTTTTATTTTTTGTTTTTATTATTTTGTATTTAAAAGTATCAAGTGTAATTATTATTATCAAGTGAAGTTAATTTTTTTCATTATTGAAGAGAAAATAGGAACAAATATTCTACATTTAAAAAAAATTAAAACTAACGGGTACTCTCAATCAGTCATATACGTTAAGAAACATTGAAACTTCAAACTTATTTATTTATTCTTTCCCATCAAAACAAATTTATTCTGAATTAAAACCACTTTCTTCACAAATCATTCTTCTCTGTGCATATAAATTCTGAAATATTCTAAACAGCCCTCAGAAATTTACAAAATGCGACGTAAATCTCAAGCTGTTTATTCCAAAATTTAAAATTCAATTGTTCTCTTCCATCGCACGACATACCCGTCCAAGTATTTAGATTCCAGTACGATATCAATCTGTTCTCCGACGTTAGGGGCAAGGCCATCGCCGAGATCTTTGAACTACTATTTCCATTCTCTTTGTTGGCAGCGGTGAGGGGGATCGTTTGCACGGGAAGCGACGGATCGAACTCTCTGGCGACGTCTTGTCTCAAAGAGAATATCTTTTAGCCGCTTCCAAATAGGGCATATTCATGGCGCCAGGGCATAAAATGCATCTTCGGCAAGATTTTTAGGTTCCTGAAAAATCAGAGAAATCTTCTTTCTCTTCTTTTCTTTTTTTATCTTTGTTTTTGTTTGTTTGTTTCTTTAGTGACCGCCACTTCTTGAGTTATATGACCGCCAGTATATTTTCTTAACAACTTCTCTGGCTGGCGGAAAAATTCTCTTTCCTATAATAAGAGTTTCGCGAATTTTCTCGAAACGTCGGACAAGATATTTTTCCCACTGAAGTACAGCTAGAGTGTTGTTGTTTTCCTTGGATGAAAGGCTAAGTGAAATGTTACGTTGTACAGATTGTGTATTTAATGCCTGTCGTACTTCATTAGACAAAAGAGTTCATGCATGGTACAGATTGGATTCAATAAGATTGAAAAAAATTTCTTTGCATTGATTTATGCTTGTGATTCAGACTATCTATCGATCTAATTAGATGGCCCATTTTTTGCTATATTATAGAGAAGGGCGGTCATTTAATTAGATAACAGATATGAATTAAATAGTAGGTACGTTTTGTCAAATAATTTCATAGAAGTTGTATACTTCAAAATCTGTCATTTAAAATGTTGTTATAATTGTTTATTTAATGAAATCACATAACAGACATCAAATATATAATAAAAATTTAGTTCTGTATTTTAATACCTCTATTGTATGAGAGTATGCAATTAAATGCATGAAGGTGCATACATTAACCGTTTGCACTCCATGGGTTACACTTAACCTTTGCACGCACACATAAACCCTTTGCAGGGTGCCTCTGACTTACCATTCAAAATTGTGCATCATTTTGACATTTTATTTATTCATTTTTCAAATTTAATTGTTAAAAACGCCTACATAATGGTTCAGGGATGTAGATTCATTTTTCAAAGAAATTCGACTTAAAATAATTATGTATATTTATTTTTCATAGCAATGAGCAAATCTTTGTATTAGGCGAATAATTTTACATCTAATTATTTTTTGGAGTGTGAAAGGTTAAATATACAATATAACAAACATTTTGTCAAATAAGTCCATAGAAGTTGTATACTTCAAAAAATGACGCTTGAAATGTTGTTATAATTTTATATTTAAAGAAATCGCATAATAGCCAAGGTCGGGATAGCCTGGTTGGTAAAGCGTTGAATTCACATCACTTGGCCTGGGAGTTCGATCCCGCCAGACAAAAACTCTCCGTATGTGTGTGTGTTGACGGCGCTTGTTAAATCTGCCCTAGTCACAAAGTCTTCCATGTCAAGATTAATACCACCTGGGATATAGGTTCAAATGTGATCGTTCTCTGTTGCAGATCTAAATTACGAACTGTGGATGAATGAATGAAATGCACGAATGAAGTCAACCCCGTAGAAAAGGTTGTGACGTGTTTGTAGCTAAGTCGTACTCTTGGCCCTAGTTGGCACTCTGTCAGTTGGCTTCTTTTTAATAATAATATAACATATAATAAAAATTTAGTTCTATATTTTAATACTTTTTTTGTATAAGAGCATGCAATTAAATGCGAGAATAAATATGTAATATAACTGAGACGTTTTGTCAAATAAGTCCATAAAAGTTGTATATTTCAAAATAGGACACTTGAACTGTTGTTATAATTATATATTTAATGGAATCTCCTCACGTTCAAACAATCGGCGTCAAATATACAACAAAAATTTAGTTTTAGAATTTAATATGCGTTCTATAAAAAAATAAAAGAGCATGACGCTCATACGGTCTTGCAGCCAAAGATAAGAACACATTAAGAATAAAGTTGCAAGAATTAACTCCTATGAATCTGTATAGTTAAAAATATGCCGTTAGAAATGCTGTCATACTTGCATTTACCACTGTAAATATAATCAGAAATATATGTTATCATACATATCATATCGGAAAATACAAATTTTAGAATTTCCCAAGCATCTTATTATATATATATATAATTCTCTTATTAAATTATTTCTCTTAATAAATTTTAAAAAATTATTTTAAATTTAATAAATTATTTATTCTTAATACATTGATTAACAGTTACATGTTAAACTTTGATTAACGTTTACATGTTAAATCAAATCCATTGAAAGCTCACAATATGTGTCTGTATTTTTGACAATTGACAATATGTAGATGCAATAACATTATATATATATATATATATATATATATATATATATATATA
>JAOUZG010032691.1:2286796-2309890 GCA_026289955.1 Argiope argentata | reverse complement strand
TATATATATATATATATATATATATATATATATATATATACTGTTACTACTACTACAATTATAAATGTGAAAGTTTGGTCAGATGGATGATAGTCGATCCCGCCAGAATGGCTTAACAAAATTGGAGGAAATTTAGCCCAGAGATAGATTATTATAGTCTAGAATAGAACATAGGCTACTGTTTATTCCAGTTAATTGTATGGTTAATTTTTTTTAATTAAAAACTAACTATCTCGTCAGAAATCTTCATTTCCCCACCACCAAATGAGTAAGACAAACATGAGAATGGCCTCTTCCGATGTAAATGAGATTTTCTTCTAAAAGTTTCGTTAAACGATCTGGGGCCGTATTATCTAATATATCGTCAAAAAAATTGCAGCCCGTCTAAAGGGGCATATTTTCTAGTAGTAGAAGAAAAGCTCAGTTGCGTTTATTTTGTAATTTTGATGACTCTTGAAAAAAAACACTAAAGCATTTGTGTTCCAAATAGAATGAAGAAAGTGTCAATATTAAAGAATTAATTACACAGCAAAAAATACGTTACTCGAATCACATAGATTTGAAGATTATGAGTTTTTAGGCTGTGATTCCCTCGATTTACGCTGGTTAGTTATTAATTTATTTTCTAATATATCCCTCGATTCCTCGAACTGCAAGGCCTGACTTAGCCTAATAAAGGACACAGGGAAAAAAACTTCTTTGAGGGGTCTGTCTGCTTCACTGCTTCAGTGATGAAAAGCCAAACTGTATGAAGGTATTCGAATTTTTCAACTCATTTTAGATATATGACAAGAAAATTTATGAGAATCTAATATAACTATGAAGTCCTCCCCCTCCACTTATCAGACGAAATATCGTTCATTCTATTTTATTGATTTCATGACAATTCTGTGTCTATCAATAAAAGGATAGCTCATCTAAAGAGCTTAAATTTGACAAAAATGCTATTTAAATTTATGACAAAATTTAAAGATTTAAAAAAAGACTTTATTTGATTTGGGAGTTTGGGGCAACTACCCCGTATGGCCTTGCCTTAGTCAGGCTCTGAAGGACTTAATAAATTACACTATAGTATAATAAAGCTTCATATGAATACAGACTCGCATCGTTTGGAAAGCATCGTTTTTTTTATTTTCAAGCGTTATTTGCAAAATGATTTTGAAAATTCTATAATTTTAAGATTAATGATCGAGGTAAAAGCCCAGGTATGCGGATTATTTAGTGCTGAATCTTGTAATTATGAACTTTTGTTAAGCAACTAAAGCAATTTAAAACCCAAAAACAAATTCTAAAAGTTAATATTCTGTAACTATCTAAAACTGTTTGAATAATGTATTCAAAGTTCATCGATTTCGCTTTATTAATTGAATGATTAATTATTAAAAAAGATACCTCAATACACTGAAGAGCTAGAAAAACTGATATAGCAAGTCGTATGCAAATAATGGAGGTGGTCAACCAATCAGCGTAACTCGATGCGGCCGACAGTGCATAAGACAACAGGTGTCTGAGGAGGCTATTACATCGATTCTTGCTATTGTAATGGCAGGTTATCCAGATTTAAGCGATTTTTAACGGTGACTAATCGATGGCGCACGAGAGAGTGCAAGCATGGCATTTCCGAAATAGAGAAAAAATTAGATAATAAAATTTTCTTACAAAAAATATCAGCGACAGAAATTCAAACATATTTTTAATTTAAATTTGGTACAATATTTTTTTTAATTTTTACTAATAATCAAAATTAGTAAAAATTAATGGGAATGATATATTTCAAGTTATTGATTTTAAGTTGGCCTTAATATTGGTTGTGACAATTCGTAAAAAAAAAGAAGGCTTTCATCTGCTATTCTATTACTTATTTTTGATTTATTTGAATTCATTAGGGAGAAAGTTTGCTCTCCTTCACTATATTTACATTAACAGATAATGGAGAAGAAAATACATCAATTTTTTGACACTTCTTAAAATTTGGAAAACCGATCAAATGCACTACGTTCGATTTGAATTTGATCCTCATACTGCATTTTCATGTTTAGAAATTTTTCACGTCCGCGAGCTTCTCCTGCACGAAAACTCATACTCGCAGATAGCCATGAAGGGAACAAACTAAAAAGCTGCGTAATAAAAAGCAAATAAGCCTAATGAACAAATGTAAAGTATTTATTCTGATGTAGAATTGTTTTCGTATCCGACTTTCCCCTCTGTTTATTTGAAAAAGACTAATTTCATTTTAAATTAATCTTATTTTATAAACAACATTTGCGGGCCAACTTCAAAGGCTACGTTGGCCCATTTTGGCCCGTGGACCATAGGTTGTGCACCCCTGTCTTAAGATATCTACAAAATTTTAAGCAAATCATTTGATACAAGATTTATTTAGATACTATATAAATACATTTGATTATTTGACACACTATAAGATGTTTACTTAATACTTTTTAGGTTAAAAAAAGTCACTTATTACCATTTTTTTCGACTTGGGCCACCTGACTTTATAGGTATTAAAATTTGGTCTTACAGGTATTTTTAAAAGATTTTATTCAAATATTAAAAAATATAATTATGTTTGATCATTTTCCAAAAAAATTCACCCGAACGCAATCACATATTTCAAGATATTTCAATTAGGTTGATATGCATTTTATGCTGTTAAGCGAGCTATTTGTTTAAGATCGGCCTATTCCTTTTAATTTTAATTCGATTTACATCCCGTCTAAAGCAAATAATGATTTTGTGGGTTAAATCTTGTAATTCTGAATCATAAAGGTCTTCCTAGAACTAAGAATAATCTTGAATACCTTCGATAAGTGTTTAAAATTAACTAATTTTCCAGAGCAGATACTTAATACAAACAATATGAAAACAAAAGACATTCTAAATAACCAGAAGTGCTTTTTAATTGATAAAGTAAACAATACAAGTATTTAAATTATATTAAGTAAATTTCGGGCATAAGAATTGGATGTTTGTGTAACGAAGTCTCCAAGGCTTCTCCCTCAAGCCGGTTCCTAAACTGTCGCCTGCAGCGCTCTCTGGGTACTCCCGGCGCAACGTTAATTCAACAAACACAAAAGTATTTACGAAACAATTTAAGAAAATGGGTTGTACAGGAGAAACAACATTGGGAACCTCAACGCCTAAATGACAAAAGAACAGAGGAGGTATTGAAGGGAAGTTGAAAGGAAATAATCGATTTCTTGTTTAAAGGATAGGAAACTAAATCAAGAAAGCCCCTGAGAAATGGTTTTGTGTCTCGGGAAAACTTAGTTTTGGGTGGAAATTTAAAGAACAATTCTTTATTACGATCAAATACAAAAAAAAAGTTTAAATAACTTTAACAAATAAAAAATGGCAATTAAAAAACATTCTTCTTCTTATGTCAATTGTACCGGGTGTTCAAAAAGTTTCCGTTCGCCAAATTTAAAAAATCATTGCACATGAATTTTTTCAAGTATATTAAATTTTGCCATACGAGTAATGAAATCATGGACATCCTTGAAGCTTTTTTCGGCGATCGACTTATCTCAAAAAATCCTTGGCCACCTCGATCCCCTGATCTGAACCATCCCGGACTTTTTTCTGTGGGGGTATTTAAAGGACAAAATTTATGAAGACGATCCTCAAACAATAGATGATTTGAAAATCGCAATTACCCAAAGGGTACAAGAAATCACTCCTAGCATGTTGAAACGCGTTTCGAAAAACATGCGCAAACGAGTTCAGCTTTGTCTCCAAGAAAGGGGTGGACATTTGGAACATTTATTATAAATGCAAGTTCAGTTTTTTTCCTTAGTTATGTTAAAAGTGCTTTATATCATTGGCATAAAAATAATTCTTTTTAAACCTATTGTGTTTGGACACCCTGTATGTTCTCCAGTTCAAAATATTATAAACTCGGATAAATTCACTAGGTTCTTTTTTTTCATTTGAAACATTTTTATGTTGATGTTTATCAACTGAATGATGAATTTGAAACGCTTCTATGCACAGAAAGATTGATCTTGATAATTACCTTGAACTAATACAAGAAGATAGATGCACGAAAATTACGGTATTTATTTCGATACGAAATCTCAGGTTTAAAAATTTTAATGATTAATTTTTTTTTACTTCATCGTATTCGAAAAAATAAAAAATAATAATAATTTCATTTCTTTTCTGTTTTAATTTCTCTCAAAACCATTTCGTTCAATGGTATCCATTCATGTATTTGAGACACAATGGAATTAGAGCAAAGGGATTAATAAATTATTGTTTTGATTTCGGTTGACAAATGTATAATTTTGAATAGATTTCTTTTCGATCAAACTGGATATTAATTTTTTTTAAATCTAAGGTACAGAGAAAATTTTGAGTTTCAATAATTTAGATGATATTCGGTTTTATATATCTGAAGATGACTTTAAGTTAAAGGACAGTACATTTTTGAGAATCCGACCTGAATTGACAGAATAACTGGCCGGATTACAAAAAAACCGGATAGGCCAGAATTCTATGAGTTAATTTTTTTCACCCCAACATCAGGAGAGAAGGTTTTTATATCAGAACTCACTGTTATAATTCGTAATTTCTTCCTTTTTATTGAGTACTAAACCCTCCATTTATCTAAAGCCATTTAGAATGTGAACGTGGCAGTGACTCGGTTAATGATTGAAGCAGTCACTGGTAACGTGTCGAGTCAAAATAGATAACTCTTTACAGGTAGTTTATGCATGTTTATATACTTCACTGCAATACTTCACAATAATTTATGAGAGAAAAAGTAGTTACTGGATATAAACTGTCCACATTTTAACATAAATCATGTAAAGTCCAACTTAAATGCTTGAAAACTTAACAAGACATTAGCGTAAATCTTAGTTATTAAGCAAGTTAGAAAATTGGCTCAAACTGATTTTATTTTTCACCGATAAATTAAAAAGGTAAACTTAAGATAAAACCTACAGCTTTTAGGTTTTGAAAAAGTTTGTAATAGATGACTTAATAGACGCCTCGCCTTCCTCATTTAATTAGAATAAAAGAAAACTGGGTCGGATAGTAACGAACTGAATACTCGAGAGTGTTCTGTGTGTTCAATTATATTCACTCATTCATTTTCCAAATTTGAATCAACGTTATTGGAAGAATATTATTGAGATAGTTGGACTTTGGTTTATACATGTAAAATTTTTAAGTAGATGGTTTTGGAGATCAGCAAGGATTCCAAAAATTCATCAAATGGTGATTTTTAAAAATTATTATATCATCATCTTTATATATAATAGGGGGTTATGTATTAATGTTGGACCTGGAGTGGCCTAACTTGGCGTATATATATTTTGAAATTCGAAATGTACATATCGCTGCGATTTTTTTTGAAATTTCAACTAATCAAAATTAAGCGATTATATTAGTATTTTTCTTGAGTATAAAATACTGTAATATAAAAATTATTTTTACATTAACTTAAAATTTTAAAGAACGTATCTTTTAAAATAATACCAATTTTTTTAACGTGAAAGGTGTTTTTTTTAATTTTAATTATTGTTAAAAATATTTTAAACATATATTTTAACAATGTATTTCACAGAAAATAAAATTTAATCTACTCGACTGAATTATGTGAGCGTTGGATAAATCAACTTTTATCAATAGGTTGCCATCATATTCATAAAAATGTAACTTTAAAAAATTTTTCAACACGTGTCTGTCAGAAACGATATAAACTTGAAATGTGAAATTTTCTAAATAAATAAATTCAAGAAGTTTTACAAGAGCAAATAAAGAAATAAAGTTCTATAACTTACAAAATTTGGAACTTAAAACTATTTTCTTAAGAAGCTACGAAAAGATTAAGTTATATAAAATATTTTAGTGAATTTATATACTTCAGAATTAAATGTTCTTGAAAGAAGGCTAGTGTGTAATAAAATATACAATTTAAAAAAAAATTCCTGTATTTATCATTTCATATTACACCAAGTTGAAATCTGTGAAAACCTCTCACAAATTTCACTTCATATGCATAAGCCTTTCATTTAATAATAAAAACTTGTGAATGCAAAGAAAAAAGACCTATTTTTTTTATCAAAGTGAAACTATAGCTCGATAGATATTTCTTTAATTAACTTAAACTTCGTAATTTTAATTTAAAACTGCTGAAATCGTATTCTGTCTCGGCACTTGAGATTTAGATTCGCACGAAGTGTGTCTTTCCGTTATTAATAATGAGCTTCTTATTTTTAATTAAGAACTTAATTAGAGCGTTTCGTTTTATTTCCTTTAATTAAGAATCTGATCTCCTTTAATTAAAAAAATACAAGCCAACTCAGCAGAAAGTAAAAATTATGAATTTAATATTGATTTAAATATTAAATCAAAAGCACGGAAACAAGAGTTTTATAACAAAAACAATTTATTTCAGGTTAAAGAAGTGCTAATATTTTTTCACTTTCTCATATACGTAATATAGAAAAAGAATAAAAATCGACAAAAAATTCGAACTCGAGATTTAGACGACTATGCAGAAAATGTCCGCCTGGCTGTGACAAAGATAATTCAAAAGCACTTTGAAATAGATGATTGAAATTTGGTATGCAGTCTTTACACTAAATTTGCTGATTTCAATCGAATTTGGAGTGAACTCTGTGCAGAGAAAATCCCTGCTGTTCGAGTATTAAACACCATAATTACAAAATGAAGAAAGCCATATATATAAACCTGTCTGGACAGATTTAACCTTTATAGTGTAGACACCTATTAAATGTTGAGTTCAAATCTGTCAAGAATTTGGATTTCTCTGAGCAGGACCCGACTTAGCCTAGTTGGGGCCCGAGGCAAAAAAAAATGCCCCTCCCTTTTTGATTTACTATTTTAGTAATGAAGAACCGTGGATAGAACTTGCCCATGGTATTTGTCGTAATTAACTCAAAATGATATTTAAACTTAAAAGAAAAACTCTCTTAGTCTTAAAAATCGAAGCACCACATTTAACCATTGAATTTCTCTAGAGAAACTCCTAAATCTCATAAATTAAACATTAGTACCTTTTTAGATGAAAAATATGCAAATTTATTAATCTGTATTAGTGTTTAGGGCCCTCCTCTGATGTGGAACCCTGGTCAGCTGCCCCATTATAGCCCCGTCTTAGTCAGACTCTGTCTGTGAGTCTGTACTTTCAGAAACACGTAAGCGCGATGTCTCAAAAACGAATCGAATCAAATACATGAAATTTTGTATGAGAGTTAGTGGCTAGGTGTTACTCTCAGCAATCGCAGAGTGAGCGTCGCACACACTTCACAGGACTTGGGAATATCCAATGGTAATAATCATTCCATTTTCCAACGACGACCATAATCAGACACTTGTTCTAAGGTGGCTCCAGGACCAAGGAGCGATCTTCTATAATGAGATCATCAAACGATTAGTTCTACGTTCCGACAAATGTTTCTAATGACTAGGAGATTATGAAGAAAAATAATGTGATGGTATGTGTATAATAGTATTTAACTGTAGTGGACTTGTCAATAAAGTATTTATTACGAAATTGTTTAAGTGCACCGCAACGTTGTGTGTAATTGTTGAGTGTACCGTAACGTTTGAACGCCCTTAGAAAATTGTCAATAAACGCGTAGAACGATAATTCATGTGAATGTGATCAGAGAGAAGATGTAGTTTTTCCAAGAATAAAAAACGATTCCGCAAATAATCGAAAGAGGGCACTGACACATCATGCATTGACGTTTTATGAAAATCAGACAAAATAATAAAACACCAGATTGGAAATGGATTCGACATTCGATCCCTGCAAGGTGCTATTCGTTACTAGATTGAGCGTTGGTGATTAAAGATTTCTAATGAAATTTTTTTCATTTATTCTTCTCAATACAATAATTAAAAATGGTAATTTCTAATCATGGCTTTGAGCACGAAGAAAATTGACGAAACACTTTGAAAGAAACGCAACTTAGAATTTGTTTAAGATTACAAATTATTGCATAAATTACAATTATAATCGATTATTTTTCTACCTCATTATAAGTTTTTACTATATAGAACTATTTTACAACATCGATACTAAATGAAAAATCTTAAAATCCATAAATGGAAGGAAATTTTTTAAAAAATTTGGAATTAAAAGACATTTACCCAATTTAGATGCAACTACACAAGAAGATTCTATTTTTCGCTTAGTTTCCCATTTTCTGCGTGGGTAGTGTAAAAACAGGCGCAGTATTAAAAAAAAGAATTTCACGAATTATCTGCTTAGAAACTGAAGGAAATGGTTTCAATTGTAGGTTGCGACCATTTGAAGAACTTAATTACCGAGATTTATTCCAATTACGAGTCTCATTTTTATACTTTTTTTATTTTTTCATTTCGATTTTGCCGCAGAGTGCGCCATTATCTTGTTCTCATAATTTAATAAAAGAGTGATCGAGTGGATGATGAATAA
This sequence comes from Argiope argentata, assembly GCA_026289955.1. Classification (NCBI taxonomy): domain Eukaryota; kingdom Metazoa; phylum Arthropoda; class Arachnida; order Araneae; family Araneidae; genus Argiope; species Argiope argentata. Next base: position 2,301,453 of record JAOUZG010032691.1, on the reverse strand, counting down.
AATACGAATGAAGTGATCGGAATTGAAGTAATAGAACGGAACAAAAAAAATTCTGAAATAAATTTAATCAAACTTTATTAAGGTTTAATGGTTGTCATTCAAATTGTCGATTTCTTCAGGTTATTGAATTTTACGCGAACTTGACGACAGACTTTTGAGTGCATCTTACAAGAACAGTAAAGATTTCATGAAGTCATTTCATTTGACAGCATCCTAATTCTGGTGTGTGTGTGTGTGTGTGTGTGTGTGTGTGTGTGTGTGTGTGTGTGAGTGTGTGTGTGTGTGTGTGTGTGTGTGTGTGTGTGTGTGTGTGTGTGTGTGTGTGTGTGTGTGTGTGTGTGTCTAAAGCCAAATAAAAGAGACCTGAAATTTTAACTTCGAATTATTTCACTACAGGACGCATAATTTTCGTAAAAAGAATAAGATATGCACCATCGCAACACTGGAGTAAAAAGGAGAGAAATATTTTTCTTCCTGGCGTTTACTATGGGATTTTAATAATGATTTCTTTGACACGTGTCGATTTGTGAAAGGGAATCTTGGGTATCTTTAAAAGAACATTGTAAGCATTAAGAATCTCTTCGAAGAGAGATAACCTGCTGAATCAAGCAGTTTTATAGAGCATTTGTAAAATTAATTATATAAAATGCGAGAATTGGATCAGGAAATAAGAGAAAACTTTATTCTAAAGTTAACATAAGCTAAATTAAGATAAAAATTCGGAAATTAATTTACGATTTAAATTATATTAAAGGATTTCATTGCATACGTATGAACGTTTGATACAATTTATACAATTCGTAGCTGTGTGTTCTACTTGTAGCGTATTCAGGATCAGGAATATCGCATAAAATATTTTTTTCTTGTTCAAGGATGTCACAAAACTCGACGAAATTCGACCAAATATATTTTTTGATGACTGCAGTGTTTTTTTTTTGCACTTCACAGTATAAAGCAGCACCGCAGTGATAAAAAATCAGTAAAAATTTGAATTTTGAATTTTTCAAGAGTTTATCTTTATGGATGCTATCAAAACGTGTAACTGTATAATATTTTAACCAAATGTCTGGAATAGCATTTTTATATATAAATATTGAATAATATCAAGAAGCGGAATTAAAATGTTTCGATGTTAAAGAATTTAATTTTTGAAAAGAAATTTCAAAACTAAATTTCCACTTTAACATTATGAAAAAATTTGAAATTTCCAATGTTAACTCTATGTCAGCCGGCGGCACCAAAAATGTTTCCGCGACAAATCTTGGATTGTACGATTCATAAGATGGTCTGAACCAATTCTACTGATGCCAAACAGAAGAACGTGTGACTCTATAGCCTTTTAACCAAATAAATTTTTAATAAAATACCTTGAATTGCATTTTTATGCTCATTTACAGAAGAGGTGAATCTCAACTTATCCTGATATTGAATATAATTATACAAGCAAAAGTTCCTCTTTAACACTATGCCGAAATTCGGTATTCCCAATGTTAACACTATGCCATCCGGCGACACCAAGATGTTATTCTGCGAAAGCTATTTAATCAAATGGTACATGGCTATATAAGAACGTGTGACTATATAAGATTTTAAACAAATAAATTTTTCATCAAATATCTGGAATAAAATTTTTACACTTATATACATAAGAGCAACTAATAAGAGGAGAATCTCAAAATTTCCCAATGTTGAAAGTTTTAATTTTGCAAGCAAAATTTTAAAATTAAAATTCCTCTTTAACACTACGCCAAAATGCGGAATTCCCAATGTTAACACTATGCCATCCGGCGACACCAAGATGCTATTTTGCGAAAAATCTCTAATCGAATGATAAATAAAAGGGTCTGAACCAGTCTTATCAATGCCAAACAAAGAACATGTGGCTATATAAAGTTTTAAACAAATAAATTGTTGATCAAATATCTGTAATAAAATTTTTATGCGTTTATACATAAGAATATCTAGAAGAAGAGAATCTAAAGATTTTCCGATGTTAAATTCTTTAACATCGGAAGCAATTTATAAGCAATTTTGAAATATTTTTCCAGTTGAAAAACTATGCCAAAATTCGAAATTACCAACTTCCAATGAATTAAAGGTCTACTTCAAATTAAATGTCAACTTCAAAATGATTTGGACCATTCTTACCAATTCTAAACAAAAAAAAAAGCCAATTAGACGTGCGGACGGCAAGGTTTTAACAATTCTTTTTCATCGAAAGATTTAGTTAAAAAATCCGTGATTTCAATAAATGTTTTTTTTGTAAAGATAGAATAACGCCATCTTTGTGACAATGCAACAAATAACTTTTGAAAAATAACATTTCTCTAATTTTTTTATGCATTCGCTATCACATATTTAAAAGAAAAAAGTAATACTTGCCACCTCTCTAAAAAATCCTTTTTTCAATTCTAGATGATTGAAATCTTTGAAAGAAATTAACATCCACCACGATATCCGAATAAATTGTATCAAATGTTTTCTATATATTATTGATGAGTTTTTCTTCTTCTGAATACGCAATCGCCTTTAATCCTACATGATAAATATGAATATGTATCAAAAAACACGATTATCTTTTTCCCCCCTTCAAAATATTCTCCGTTTGATCCGTTTTAATGGTTGTCACCGAGACTACCGTTCTGAATCCAAATGAGTGTGTCCCGAAGGACAAATTCCAGATCCCCAGAGGGTCAAACACGTTATTTGGAGAGTTTATTTAGATGATCTAAAAACCATTTCAGTTACCTTGTGTTTAATAAGATCAGATCTTGTATTTTGAAGGACAATCTATAGCCAATTTCGCCTACTCATTTGCAATTCACGCCTTTTTGGTAAGACTAAATGATCTGCATTATGGAAATTATAAAAATCTGCTACTTGCTTTTAATAATTGGAGTACCATTTACCTAAGTGGCAACTAAAGACGCTGTTTTCGTGAATACATTTTTTGGAAAGCAAAGTCAACTACATATTATATAATGCTAATAGTGAGGTTTAAGAAGGATTAATATAGCTAATTTATCAACGTATAAGTCAAATCTCTGTTAAAACAGTAGTAAATTGTTAATTTTTTATTATCATGTTAGAACACGATGTTTTTGGCGTCAACGAAAATCCTTAGGCGAAAATTTGAAATTTTATTTTCTGCACGAACATCTCGAAATATCATCTTTTAGAAACGCTTTACCATTGCATTTACAAAAGCTCCGATTAAAACAAACAAGTTAATGACTACATCAAATAAAACCTAGAAAAATGTCATTTTGAGCAAGTGAATATACGAAATGCAATAAATAGGAAATGTGATATTTTTAAAGCAATAAATACAAGACAAAGTTTTTTGGATCGTTTGCAATACTAAAGTGACTCATTCAATGAAACAATTAAAATGAATAAAAATATAGTCTAACTCGGACGAGCACGTGGTGCTTGGCAGCTTAAGAAATGATGTTCTGACACGATACTTTGAAATATGCATAGCAGATTTCATTTTAATCTTTTTTTATATTACTTGTTTCCTTTCTGTAACGTTTGCAAAATTTTAAAATTAACTTTAATCTAGAATACGGATTAAGAGAATACCATTTAAGAGACTTCATTTAATAAAAATAGATTCCTGCAAAATTGCATTCTTTTAACATTCATTATATGCATTTTCATATAAATAAAGAAGTAAACAGGTTATTACCTAGAAATTTAATAAAAATATTATTTTAGTTTTCGACAAGCTTTCATATTTAAATGAAGAAAGAAAATCCAGCGTTTCACCCCTTCATCAACAGTTACACAAATGGGAAACAATTATTATAAATTCGCAGAAAACATATATTCTTTTAAGTATAAAAACCATTTTAAGAATCAAATATATTTTATTTAAAATTACTGAAATATATTTGAATTATATTAAAAGAAGGAAAAAAATCATTTTCGCTAAACTGAGTTTGAAATTGCTTTTTGATATTCGGATAAAAATATTACAAGAATTTAAATAATAACGTATTAAACGTATATTAAACTAAAATCCCTTATTGCCGGCAGCAAAAATTAAGTTCTTTCGCATTGGGTACTTTTTCCGTTAGCCAAACGTCAGTAAGAAATCGCCAAAGGAATTTGGCGAAATTTTACATTATTTTTCGATATTTCGTTTTAAAATCATCGTAAAAAATTTGGCAGAATTCTACATTATTTGGCGATTTTTTCACTGTAGCCCGGCTTACGGAAAAGTACCTTGTATTGTTTTTCAAGCATTTAAATTGACAGAAAATACATCTGAAAAAATAAAAGATTATATATATCTTTTTTTAAATAAAATTTGAAGAATTCAATCATTAACGCGGCGTTTTGTTTCAAAACTGTGCAGAGAAAAACAATGATTATAATAAAGACTATGGGATTGTTTAGATAGATTATGTAGCAAATATTACAGGTCTTCATATTAAAAAAGTTTTGTAGAGAGACAAGACTCCTTATGACTTCATTATGAGGTAAAGAAAAATAATATATAAATTTCAGGAAAGCCCTTTAATTATTTTCTAAATAACACATTTCACGAGATAAAACAAACACGAACTCGAAAAATACGGCATTTTCTTAGAATACGATTTAGTAATGGGCTCCAAGAAGGATCATGGAGCTTCGATATACTTTGATGTTAATAAGGTAACGCCATCTGTTGTATCAAAACAGAAGGTAATAGTTTTATAACCACCACAATTCTTGCTTAAGATTCACACTGTATGGAAATTAAAATAATTCTTTTAAATTTAACTGCATTTTTTCAAAATGTTCCCACTATCTATCTCTTCATTTCATATAAAGGATGATTATAAAAAAATATCTCGATTATAAAACAATCAAACTGTTCAAAGGAATGAAATAAAATTTTATTTCATGATATTTTGAGATATGCTCTCAAGAATCATTTAAAAGCAACAGTTAAGGGCTAACAATTACAGTTACAGAGACAAAATTTCAAAATTTTCAAATGCCAGCACCAATTTTTTTATTGGAATATGTTCTTCATAACAAAAAATAAATAACATTGGAATGATAACTTTACTAGATCATTGTAATCATCAGTATTAGATATAGTAAGAAGAAAAAAGAAAATAATTCTGATGTAACCAACAGAGATGCGAAATTTAACAGATACGCTGGTGGAACAGATACACAATGGATTTTTCAGACTCGGCTAAGTCATCGTCGCCAACATAACAACATTGGTGTATTGGATGATCTCGCCTTTATTTTACCGCCAAATGTGTAAAGCTGTAATACAGTTCAATACACTACAGTAGTTATGGCGGTGACGATGAATTAGTCGCATTGGAAAAATCCGCTTCATAGCTTTTGGCATGGCACGTGCTTCGGTTCTAGACACCATCTACCTCATACAAAGAGTCATCGTGGTCTAGCAGAAAAATTATGAGACACACAAAAATGTTTTTTAGTTATTATTTCTTTGTTGGTTATTTTCTCTTCTATTTAGTCTTAGAATTAATATTAAATTATTTATCAAAAATATTGGGTTTCAATTTATTTTGAGCAATACATAATTTAAAGCAGCATTCCTAACGGCCTCTTGAATTTATCACCCACGTATCTCAATCCAACTCCATTCTGTACAATTAAGTCTGTACAACTCAATTCTGTACATTTACACACTTATTTCTGTGTTCTGTACAACTCAATTCTGTACAGTTACACACTTATTTATCAATGTCCACCATTATACCTTTTTTTCCTTGTACCCCTTGAATCCTTCACGCATCCTTGTAGTACGCGTATCACAGGAATTGAGACAGTTGATTTGGAGTTCTATAAAAATTCTTGAATTCTGAAATATTCCATTATAAAGATTGAGTTATTGGAAACTTTTTCTATTGCATCCTTTCTCAACCAATGGTATGTGTGTCTCTCCCTCCCCCAGGGGTACTCAGAACAAAAATAAATGTAATGATTGGCATCGGTAGATGTATATTTAGATGCGTTATTATACAGATTGGGGTGGTGTTGGGTTACGTGAAGCAGTAGTGATAGGTCAAATCGGTCGCAAGTAAATAAAAAACAAAAAATGAAATCTACTGTCGCCAATTTCAAATTATTTTGCAAAAAAAATTTCATTTGACAATATAAATTTTGAGAGGAAAATTCGAATTTTTATATTAGCGCCTTTCCCACGGAATGCATACTTAAATTGAAACATCAAAATCATTTTGGGAAAAAAGGTACTTAACTTTACACCTTGATCATTCTTCAAAGACACCTTTAATAAAAATATTAGATAATTTTGATTTAGAAACTGTTCTGAAATGCTTCAGATTAAGATTATTTCCCATATTTATGGTGCCGATTAGAAAGATATTCCATCAATTTATGAGTTCCAACAAAACATACTCTTTATTTTTTTTCGTATATATTTTAAGGTTTCAAAAATCCCAAACCAAAACAACATCATGTTCTCACATGATAAAAAAATGAGAAATATTCCGAAGAATAAAAATGAATAATTATGAAATTCATATAATTTTTGTATGAATAAGTAAATTTATTTTTTACAGTAGAAAGTATAAAATTTCCTTAGTCTCCTAATAATGAGATCAATCCCTAATATTGTCTAGTAATCTGGAAGAAAACAATAATTTATCTTTAATGTACCCGCATAAACTGTTTCTTCAAATAAGGTCATTCAGCCGAATAATATAAAAGCAGTAATGGCAAGTCAAACCTGTCTAAAAATAAACATTGAAACATTCTGTTCTTAAAAATACTATTTCAATTAAGTTAGTTTAACAAACAATGTAATTCAACTTACAAAAAAAATTTCAAACAGAGTCACAAGTCTGAATTTTCTGGAAGTGGGTTTAGTCTCAGAAGAAATAGTCCTATGCTGCCTCCACGGCAACAACAAAGTCTTCCAAATTACTTTTTAATTTACAATGTATTTTATTTATATTTACGATAGACATTTATTGATATAATAAGATATATTGATACTTACGATAGACATTTATTGATATAATGATACAATATATTGATATTTACGATAGACATTTATTGATATAATGATACGATATATTGATATTTACGATAGACATTTATTGATATAATGATACGATATATTGATATTTATTATTTTAAATATATTTATATTTTTTATATAATGATTCATATTTACTGTATAATGATATGATGATGACGATGACGTGTACACTTTACAACGGAAGGAGGGTTGCAGTAGCTTCTGAGGGTATGAACCCTTGAACACCCGAGGATACAAATCTGACTTCTAGCTCATATGAAGATGACACATATCTCTCTTCGCTTCTCACATCTTATTCGCTTTCATCATTCATTCTTTTTATAGGGGGTGAGGACATTCATACACCTCACAGACGGAACACAGAAGAATAACCATCCCCTAACCGGGACTCGAACCCAGAATTCCCAGATCACGAGGAAGACGCACTACCTCTGCGCCAGAACACCGTCGTATAATGATATGACTTGATGATACAATATATTGATATATTTATAGATATAATGACAATATACGATATATTTATATTTAAACGATCTACTAATATTTAGGATTGATATTTATTGATTTAAATATTTTGATATTTATTGATATAATTATGCGATATTATGATAATATACGTTATATTTATAGATAAAATAATACAATTTGATGATATGATATATTAATATTTATTTATTTAACTATATTGATATTTACTGATATAATAAGTGATATTTATTGATATAATGGTACGATTTGATGATACGATATTATGATAATATAAGTTATATTTATCGATATAATAATACAATTTGATGATATGATATATTGATATTTATTGATTTAACTATATTGGCATTTACTGATATAATGAATGATATTTATTGATTTACTGGTACGATTTGATGATACCATATCTTGGTATTTAAGATTGATATTTATTGTTTTAAGTATATTGATGTTTACGATTTATTTTAATTTAAGTATATTGATTTTTTACAATACAAAATTTAAAATTTCGTTGGTCTTCTAATATTAGACCAGTTTCTAATAATGATTCTTCAAATGCGGTTACTTAGCTTGCTTATAACAGCAAATTTAACATGTCTGAATCTATTCCAAAAATGCTATTTCAGGTTGAGTTAGTTCATCAAAACAATGTAATTCAGCGTACAATAAAAAAAAGTAACCAGAATCACAAGTCTGCATTTTCTGGACGGGGGTTTAGTCTCGGGAAAAGTCTTCCTGTTTTGTCTCCGCGGCAACAGCAGTCTGCCAAATTGGCTTTATTTTAATTTACGAGTCACTGATTTAGGAACGAGCTTTTAAATCACTAGACGAAATAGAGTCACGGGTACAAAAGTACTTCCCAAACTGTTTTGAAGTAAACTGAGAGCGGTAAAATACGAGATTTTCAAGGTTGTTGTTTCATTGAGGAAGTGAAATGCTGTCTGTCCTAGACCTTCGCTTGAAATTTCAGACGATTTTTTTTAAATAAGATTCAGATGTAATTAGCACAAATGAATAAAATCTATTTCTTTAAATAATACATACAGTCTATACTTTACGGAAGTTTATTAGAATATATGTGGCATTGTTTTCAGTAGTTTAAAATGAACACCTTTATTGCTGTGGGTGTTGACTGCGATTCGGACCCTTATCTAATAATATGCTTTCTTTCTCATTGTCTCTGAATTGTAGGAGAGAAGAAAATATATAATTAGACAGTATGTGCGAATCACAGGTGATTTACTTGCGGAACAAGGATATATAAGCTAAACATAGGGCTAATATACCAGCATTAAATTCTACGAAGGGCGAGAACCTTTGCTGCCATGCGAATGTGAGTGACTCAGCAATCAACGTGTTAATGCTTTCTTGGAATATTAAAATTAATAAATATTAAGGTAAAAGTTACGTTTAGTGTGCCCCTTGCTGCGCCAAGGATGCCAAGTCGCCAGTAAAGATGGCGGACAAAGTAAACAAGCACTTCTATGGGATAATTACGGCTACCACTTTTCGCAATATATATATTTTTTTACCGATAAGCATTCTTTTTTTTTCAGACCAGGTGTCTTCAACAGATGCCTCCGGAATCTGTTGAATTTTTTATTCAGAATTTTTAACTTAGAATTTTTTAACTTAAAAAAACATCCTACGGCTTTGCTAGGCCCGGGAGTGGAAAACTAGTAGTTTCGCTAGCACATTGGACATAAGGACTGTCTGGATAACATGAACAGTAAATAATAAATACTTGAGAAAGACCAAGACACAAAAAGAAGGCATTTGATAGGAAATTTTATTTATTATAAATTTATTGTAAAGAGTTGAAGCTCATGTACAACTCAACCATTGTAGGAATAAGCGAACAAAACATCATTAGGGTTACTACAATACTGTTGTGTTGGGTTGCCATATTGGCGGCAAACTCGGGGGCACACTAATGACCACTTTAACCAATATTAATAAATAGGATCCAACATACCTTGATTTGTTATTTTTAAAGAAAAATTAAAATAGTATACTTATGTGGTAGATCAAACATAACAAATTATGAGATGGATAGATTTTTTTATTCATGATATTTAGAAACGGGTGATTAAATCAGGGCTTTTTTTAATTCTCTTGGGTATGAAGTTGATGGCAAAAGAAAAATATTGTCAGCACCTAAACTTTTGATAGTGAGATTTTGACAAATTTTTACATTCCAGATCTGCCTGAGTTTTAAAAGTGCGTTTTTTGCAATATATCTCTCCTGTTGGTTATGAGCCGAGGCGGCTTCGTGATAAGGTATCAACACGGAAGCCGTAAAATTTCAGATTCAGGACCTGATTCCACAGAAGAAGCGTCATGTAGTAGGGTCTGCTGCGCGTTAAATCCACCAAGACCAAACTTCCCCCCTTTGGTATGGTGTGGTGTGAAGGGGGAAGGGGCTGCCAGCTCACGCGTCTCCTCGTCATCTGGCCGCCGTTCAAATTTACGAGGATCGACTCAAATGTTGCTTTACAATAAGGCATTAATATAACTAAACTAAACTAAATTCTTGTTGGTTATCTTTAAATATGATTGAATATTAATATTACTATTTCAATTAGCTGTTTACATTATATTCTACATCATGACTACTACATATTAAGAAACAGTTGATAAAATGAGGATAATAAAAATGAGTTTCTTTTAAATCCTCTTTTATAGATATACAGATAGAAAATACAACCACCTTCTGAAAATTCAACTACTTTATTTTGACAAATCTCTACGTTCTAGATCTCCTTGAGCTCGTAAAGCTCATTTTTTTGTATTTTCTTTACTATTGGTTACAGTTAAATATAATAGAATATTAACCTATTCCTTTAACTACTTATTCTGTACTCAGAACATTAGTAAATAAGATCCTACATAACTTCATTTGATATTTTTAATAGAAAATCAAAGTCATAATTCAGGTAGGTCGAACCCAATAAATTAAGATATGAAAAGCTCCGGGATCCTGGCACAGATGTAGCGCGTCTTCCTAGTGATCGGGGGCGCCCTGGATTCGAGTCCCGGTTAGGGCATGATTATTCATCTGCTTACTGACTGTCATCTGTTTGTATACTCCCCCCCCCCTGTAAAAAGAGGCTGTGCAAGCAAATGTGGTGAGTGTGTAGCTAAGTTGTACTCTTGGACTTAGTTGTCGCTACTTCACAAATAAGACACACTCAATAGGCTTAAAATCGATGGCGTCCGTCAGCGTGCTTGTCCATGGCGAGTGCCACTAGTAACAACAACAAGATATGAAAATCATTTTGTTGACACTTCATATTTGAGGAACGATCGATTAAAACGAGAACAATAATGATTAGTTTGTTTTTATTCTCTTGTATATGTAGAATACAGAGAGAAATCGTTGATGTCGTCAAAAAATCTGACATTCCAATTTTCGCAAATCTTTATGTTCAAATCTCCTTAAAACAGAAAATAGTTTTTCGAATGGAGGATAGGGCCGAACTTGCAATGTTAGGGTTTGTAGCTAAGTAACATGACCACTAGACGAAAGTGATCACTCTGATACGGATGTTGCTATCTGTTTGAAGCTTTCACCAATAGAGCATTTTCGGTATTTTACATCCTTTATGTATCGTCTTTAAATATATTTGAATATTTCTTGTTTAATTAGCAATGTTATACTCTCATTTATATAATTCTTGTAAAAAACTGATTGAGGCCGGTATAGCCTCAATCTGGTTGGTAGAATGTTGAACTCGTACTCCTTAGGGTGCGAGTTCGAACCTTACCTGCAAAAAATTCCCCGTGTGTGTGGTGGCTGCCGCTCGTTAAATCTGTCGTAGTCACAAAATCCTCCATGTCGAGAGTAACAGGCGTGAATGGTTTTTCAAATAGATTTCAGAGATTTTAATAGGGAATTTCGATACACGTCAATCACAAGTAAGGAAATCATAGGGATTTTTAGAAGAATCTGTTTCTGTGCAATTTGGATGCACATAAATTTGTAGTCAGTCATTAACTTTGCATTTTTAACCTCATCAAATAAAGGATGAAAATTTACATCAGTGCTTATAGTTTATTATAGTTAAGAAAGTCATTATTTTTAATATACTGATTCCCAAAAGCGACAAGTGAGAGTTATGCGTAAAAAATTAAAATGCTTATGTTTATCACAGCTAAGAGAAACACGGGAATCTTTTAGAAGAATTTGTTTAGATCATCAATATTTTATTTCTTCACCCTTAGTGTGGAAACTTGTCGGCTTTTAGCCGATTCAACAATTTTAACCTTAAATAAATCAAATAGAAAAAGTGGAATGTGATCAGGAAATGAGAGAATATTTTAGAGTATACATATAGTCTTAATTAAATTTAAGTCTTAGTTGATTTTCTAATTTTTATTTTTAAATAGCCCATTTTATTCTGAAAAGTTCTCTTATTTCTTTATCCAATTCCCATCTTTTTATTAATTCTGCACGCTCTCTAGAAAACTGCCAATTTCAGCATTTTCTCACACTTAGGATGAAGTTACAAATATATCTAACTATTAATCTTTTAAAGATATCTAAGATTCCTGCCTAAATCGACACTTGGCGAAGAAATCTCTGTCAAAAACTTGTAGTAAAATCACGGAAGGAAAAAAAGTTCTTCTACAAAGATTTAGTGGTATGACTTAAAGAAGATGAATTCTCTAAGAATTCAATTAGGTGGATTTCTCTTTAAAAACATTGTTATAAAATGTTTGTCAAATTAAATTTTTAATAAAAATTAGAAATTAAAGAATAAGACAAAAAATGAAATTGGTATCATTAAAAAATAATTTGTAAAGTTTTTAGGACAGATAATATTTTTTTAATTATATTTTTGCATATAAGTCTCTAAATCTATCAAAAAGTTGCTAAATTTTTAATTTAATTTTATTTTAATTTCAACTTTCTTTGAATAACATGGATGCCAGGTTTCAAGAAGACCAAACAAAACCTGTAAAAATAAACTACATTATATCAAAGACATATAAATAATCAATCATATTTATAAAAAGAGATTTCGCTAATGAGAATCGAAAAGATATATATTTTTAAAAAAATTGTGATTCAATTCAGTTAATTAAAGATCATTATCAAAAGTCAAAATATCATTTTTAAAAAAGAAAATCTATACTTTCTTTTTTTTAAAAAAACTTAGAAGAAACATTTTTTTTCTTTTTCTACAGAGCGTCTTTATGTTTTTAAAAATATTTGTTAAAAGCTTCTTCTTATCTCTTGGTTACATTGTATATTACTGCAATTAAGAGGGGGGATTTAGATCTGCAAAATATAATAAATAACATCAATTTTTATTTACTTACTTTATCAAAATATACTTTATTTTATTTATCAAAAAGAATAATAATATAAAGCTGAACTTCTTTTTTTTTTACTTTTTCGTATACGTATTATACAGAAAGAGCAGAAACCGTCAAAAAATTGGAACTCGATGTTTGGAAGAATCTCCACGTTTCAGGCTTCCCTGAGTTCGAAAAATACGTCTTTGGAAAGTGTCCGCCCATTCATCTGTTTGTGACAAAGATAATTGAAAAACGCTTTGAGGTATTTGGTTAAAATTTGGCATACGGTCTTTATACCTCAAATGGAATTTTGGTATTGACTTCTAACAAATTTTGAGTGAAATCTGTTCAGAGAAAGTTCGTCTGTCCTACTGTTTGAATACAAGTTAATACGATATTTATAAAACAAAGAGAGATAACTTATGAAACTCGCTACACAGATTTAACATATGTAATGTAGATGCCTTTCAGATTTAAAGCCCAATTCAAAAATGGATTGATTATCTATTTGTCTGTACATCTAAATAGTTTAGTGTAGTTATATTAACGTCCCCTTGTAAATCAACGCTATGTCTATTTTGGGACGAACCTCGGAATTTTGAATCACAGTCAGATGAGGAGGACGATACCTGAGCTAGTATTCCCTCTCCACTCTACACCACACCACAGGGAGGGCGTTTGGCCATGACAAATTTAATGTGCAACCACCCCCCTTACATTATGGTTCTTTGGTGAAAGCGGGTTTCGCACTTGAAACCCTGCGGGTCACGAGCCAAGACCTTACCATCAGGTCGCCGCGAGCAGTGCATCTAAAAGCGTAAACGCAAAAATTCAAAGACGCAGTTGCTTAAATGTATCAAAATTGGGATGGAATCTTCTGAGTACAAGCATGATTTTTTTCACATTTTCGTTTCAATTTGTTGAGAAAAACGTATGTAAAACAAAATTCGATTTTCGGATATTATTAATGCGTGTCTGCGATTAATAGCCAAATATCTCGCCAAGGGTGACACGATATATTTATTTAAAATACTAAATTCACGCCAAAAATTTATATTTCTACCTATCGTACACCATTGCCATGTAAGGAATTCTCTGTCTTGACAAGTTATTAAAAGGTATGCAAGAAAATTTTAAAAGACCATTGACGCTTTTTTTTCAAACTCTTGCAATTTATAAGTGTCATATGTGATTAATAGCATGAACTTTTCAAAAGATTCAACATTTTGTTTTGAAGGCACACAACTATTCTTGATCCTAACTTTATAGCCTACATTTGCAACACCTTTGAAGTAAAAATTTTTACCGTTTTCATATATTTTCCATTATTTTTTTAACCTTTCACTAAGTTTAAATATAAATGATTAACCTATTATTCCCAGTCTATTAGCTCTGTACTTTTTATACAATATGGGATCATATTATCGTTTCACCTATTTCTTGATTCATCTTTAACCACTTTAATAATAATGTATGCGGAATAAAATTTCAAGTGTATGTTTTCCACTTTCTGACAACAATTCCTTAACTGTCTCCAGCAGTCATTAGTTCTTCATTCCTGTTAAAGGAAGGGTTGATCTTTTTCTAACAGATGCGATAACATGATCTCCATCACCCCTGAAGGAAGAATATAAAATTTGGGCATATCCCATATTCAATGAGGGAATTGAATATATTTGATAATCACCCCTGCAATAAGGATAGAGCATCCCATACTAAAGGGAAGGATGACTTAAATGGATGGATGCATTTGATAGTCACCCCTTCAGGAGGGATAAAGCACTTGAGATATCCCATACTAAAGGAAGGATCACTCAAA
>JAOUZG010032691.1:2254901-2285013 GCA_026289955.1 Argiope argentata | reverse complement strand
TATATTGAATTTCCATTTATCTAAATTAAGAACTCCCACCCATGACCACTAAGAGGAAATCCATTATGAAAAAAATCACTTGGTCCCATATCAGGTAAATACAGAGGTCAGAGTTGGGCCGGGATAGCCTGGTTCGTAGGGCGTTGGATTCGCATCCCTTGCGCTGAGAGTTCAAACCCACTAGTCAAAGACTCTCTCTGTGTGTGGTGGCTGGCGCATTACACACACAGAGTCTGTCGTGGTCACAAATCCTCCATGTCGAGAGTAATACCACTGGGGTTTACTCTCGACCAAAGTTTAGAAACGAATTAAAAGAATATTATTAAAATAATTTTATAGTGGGAAATAATTTAAACAAATGTACAAGTTCCCTACTAAAAGAAGAAAAAGTATAAGTGTTTCCAATTTAAAAAAAAATGTTTAATTTTTAATTTATGTAACTTTAAAAGTTCACTACTAGAAGAAAATGAAATGTAATAATTTCGAGTTTTAAAAAAATCTAGATTGCTGAAGATTTAACAAAGTTATAAATATTCAGAAAAATAACTTACTTAAAAAACAATGAACATGTTTAATTTTCAATTCCCAAACTACCTAGAAGAAAATAGACCATAATATAATATTATTTTATATAAACTTTTTATGAACATTCAAAATTGTCGTTAGTGCTATTTTTGTCATAATTGGGATATATTTGAACTGAAATTGACCATAAAATTTGCGATCTTTTGCCCCATTCTGACACACGCATATTAAATTCCATAGCGTTTTATTGAATAGATTTTTGAGACATCGCGTTTTTCTAGAAATATTTTTCCTTCAAATAATGCATTTAAAAAATGTACTTTCTCATTAGTTCATAAAAATATATTCGAAATAAATGTAGCCTCTAACCTTTTTTTAACAATTTGGTCAAAATAGGTAAATAACTTTTGAGTGGGTAAAGTATAAATATAAACTTTTAGAATATTATTTTCGGAGAATTTTGTAGTAAAAATAGAAAGTTTTTTCCGGTTTAAAATGCCGCGATTTTCGGTTTTGCTTATGTCCGCTGTATATTATTAAAACTGCTGTATTTGTAGTTTTACATAGTTTAAAAGTAAAGGCTATTTTAAAATCAAAAAAGTTGTAACTTTATTTTTAAACCATATGATAGAATTCGAATTTTTCCCTAAAAAAACTCTTTTAATTTAGTTGGATTTCTTAAACTGAAAAAGAAATGAATCTTAACTGAAACTACCTAAACTGAAACTACCTAGTAAAATATGATAATGCTTTTTACGATGCCTTGTATTTAAAAAGAAGTTCGACATTATTTGAGATATCAAGAATAATGCATCAATAGTAATGCATTTTCTAAAACCAAAGTTGTAGAATGGGTGTGGTTCATAAAATTAATCTGTCCTTTAATTCTATAATATCATTAAGTAAAATTTGTCTTAGATACCAAATAATTTTAACTTTCACCTTTAGCTCATAAAATTTAACTCGGGCTTTTCCTTCAAAAGAACCTTTTCAGCCTAATAGGATTCGTTAAACCGCATGAAAAATGAAATTGGACGTTTTATTACCTAATAAAATTTACTGTTCATTGTCGAATTCTAAAAGCACATGCGTCAAGTTATGTTTATTTAATCAAAATAGGCGTGAGAGGAATGGTTAAAGAATGAAATGTTTAAATTAACATTAGATTCGGATTATACGTGGGCTTAGGAGACGTAAAAACTGAAATTAAATGGTAATATTTACAGGATAAGATGCTAATTCGTAATAAAATACTTTTGAGCTACTGTTATTTACTGTAACTAACTTTTGAGCAACCGTTCTTAGCATTAAAATATGATTAATAAATATATTTCGATTTTCAAAATTTTAATTTTTTACAGAATAATAAATTTTTTAGGTAAAAACATTTTTATTTTTTATTTTTTGACAGTATTTTGAAATTTAAACACATAGCTAAACTCGATAACATTTAATGATACTATATAAAATACATTTAATGACATCATATAAAATACATTTAATAACGCCATATAAAATATTTTTCTGCCAACTCTAAATTTTTTTGCATCTTCAATTAGCCATATAAGAAATCAAAATGTAATTCTGGTTTGTAATGAAATAGTACAATCAGAAACGATACAACATTCACAGACACGTACAAAAAAATTTAAATTTGTTATTTTAAATTTCATGATATCATGTGAGAACTTTATTATTTTTAAGGCATTGTTTGTCTTAATTAATCTAAGTCATTAACCAATTTAAATTAATTTGAAACAATCATGCGACTATGAGAATACGTATGTATCGATATATAGAGAATTGGCCACATGGCGGACATTCTCGCCAAGTTGTAACTTTTTGTAGGCCATAAGTCGCTACATGTGACAACCATTTTTATCATTTCCTAACAACCCTAAAAGCAGAAAATTTATGTCCCAAAAGCGATAAACCTCCAATTTTCTGCCCATTCCTTTTGTGGCTTCAAATACCTGAAACCAATACAACATCATGTTTTCAAATGATGAAAATATTTTAAGAAAAAAGAAAGTGTAACAATGTTGCCATTGACTTAAACTTTTGAATTACAAATTAATTTTTATTTTTGAGGGATTTTTATGCGATAAATCGTAAAATATGACAACCTTCTGCATTATTTTCTAATAACCTTAAAAGCGAAAAATTGATGCCTGAAAAGATATGAAACGCCAATTTGTTGCCTACGCATTTTGAGGCTTCAAAAATCTCAAACTTAAACCACATCATGTTCTCACATGATAAAAACATTTTAAGAACAAAAAGAAAAGATGTAACAGCGTTGCCATTAACTTAAATTTTTTAATATCAAATTAAATTTCTATTTTTAAATGATTTTTTGGGGGCGACAAATCCGACATGTGACAACCTTCTGCATTATTTTCTATTGTTATTTCTCATGGTTCTTGCCATGGACAAGCTCGCTGAGGTAGTCAGCGATTAAGCCCAAGTACGACTTTTGCTACTCACTCATTGCATTCGCTTACACAGCCCCATTTCACAGGGGGGCACATTCACACATCCATCAGACAGAACACAGAAGAACAACCATGCCCGAAGCGGGAATCGAACTCGGGATTCCTAGGTCCGGGGAAGACGCGCTACCGCTATGCCAGAGCGCCGGCTGCATTATTTTAAGCGCCGGCTGCATTATTAAAAGCGAAAAATTATTGCCTCAAAGACGATAAATTGTCAATTTGTTGGCTACACATTTGGTGGCTTCAAAAACCTCAAACCAAAACCACATTATGTTCTCGCCTATTTAAAAAAAAGAAAGAAAAAACGCAAAGAAATAGTATCTAATGGGGTAGAAATTAATATTAGAGAAGGTAGGAAAACACGCAAATGTGTTGCCTTTCGTTATCAAAAAATAATACACTTGTAAAATATGAAAAAAAGATCCTGCAATTTTGCAGATTCATTTGATTAATTGTGACTTCATAAAATATTTATTTACGGTTAAAATATAGAATTATATTAACTCGAATGATATCCACTATACCATAATACCGAGTATCAAATTTATCATAAGGCCATAGTAAAAGTCTGAGTCAGCAAATATGCATAATCATTTAGAATTTCAAGTGCTTGAACCTCGAACAGCTGGACTTCAATCGATCAGTTTTGACAAGCATTGAAAATGAAGTGATAAATATGGAGGAAATGATAGGAATGAAATTTGCTTAAATGAAATGATGGACGAAAATGATGGAGGTTTCTATTCGGAATGTCAAGGATACCATTTCATTATAAAGATATGAAACCTAGAGTCCTAGTTCCTCCAGAAACAGTTTTAATTGATTATAGAATTCATCGGAATTTATAAATACAGTGTTTAAAAAGCCTAAAAAGACATGGCTATTTCTCAAAATATTAGTTTTTTCATATAGTGTTTAAAATTTTATAAGTTTGAAAGAATTGCGTTTACAAAATCAATGTACTAACAATTACAATTTTTTTTTAAAAAAAGGATAACTGTATCGTAATTTTCAAGTTATCATGGGAGAATATTATTTTTTTAAATCACGAGTTATCAATCATGCAGAAAAACAACATTATGTCTTTACATGACTCATGTTTTCCAGTCATCAACGTTTAAAAAAAGAGATGGTTTATGTCCATCTTAAAATCGATCGAGTTCTAAAATTTTTTTTCTTGACCTCAGCTTTTCTTTCGTGAAAAACCAGTTTAAATTGGTTTTAATTATCATATTACGCATGCATTAATATTTAGAAAAAGATTTTAATCGAAAAATTGTTCGAGATCCAAAACTTTATCTCGAAGTAGATTTTTCTTTCGCTGCGAAAATTCAGTTTACACTAGTTTGGAATGATCACATGATTATTATATTTAGCAATCATTAACTTTTAAAAATACAATTTTTTTTTTCATCTCAACATTGTTTGAGCTCCAAAACTTTTTTTGTCAGGTAGGAAAAATGAAAAAATTACTCTGTAGCTTTCCACACCTCTCCTTGCTGTTTCACGTTTATTCCCATTTTCTTCTCTGTACTTCTTCGAGCAATAACTTCTTACGATCCTTCCTTTTATTGGTCAGACAGGAAAATCGGGACATTCGCGCCAAGTCGTAATTTTTTGTTGGCAATAAATTGCCAAAGTGACAACCTTCTTTATTATTATCTAATAGCTCTAAAAACGAAAAATTGAGGCTACAAATACGATAAATCTCCTATTTTCTGCCCACTTATTTTGAGACTTAAAAAGGTCCAAAAACAGCATCGTGGTCTCCTTCATGATAATAAATGTATTTGTATGCAATTTTTGGCGATGCATTGAATTTTTATTTATTAATAAGTATTCCATGAATCGTTTTAAAAATAGAATAAGGCAAGCATTTTTCCTACAAGTTACTATCCCATCGAAATAGACATATAATAGTGATAATTCACTTAGAGATATAAAAATGATATTTTACTTAAAGGAAAAGAGAGAAGACACAAGAAAAAATTTTCGGTTTGAAAAGTAATATTTTCATAATGAAAAGTCTTTTGATATTTAAGAGCTCCAAAACCCTAAACATTCAGGATCCGTTTCTTTATATCAAGTGTGCAATTCATAGCGAATTTATTCCGGGAAGAGAAACTTTAATGGCCAAGTGATACCAGCATCTCTCTCGGGCATCAAACATCTCGAAGGAGATAAAGAGTATCTTTTTCCCCGATTATCTCTGGGAGTTATCTCCGATACCGATACGTAACTCAAATATCTCCAACCCTTTGCGACTCGAAAGGGCACTTGAGTGGCTCAATTGAAGTGATACGCTCGAGAGATGCTGTCACTCACGCTCGCTTTATGAATGAAATTGATTATCCGGAGTTATCAGACGGGCGTTCACGAAATACCAGGGTTCGACATCCTGTTAATTGCGGCAGGTTTGAATGGAATCCGTTTTTAAAAACCGGCAGACTGGAAATTATTTGGGGGTACAAAGAGGTTTTGGAAGTCCTCCGCTCTCAAAATTGATGTTAGGATGCTTGATAAAATTATCTGATCAAGAGTGAAGAGGATAGTGAACTAATAGTATCGCATGTCACTTCGGTCTTGAATATTTAATTATTTGTAACTAAAGAGGTTTAACTAGCTAATGGTGTTCTTGCTTCACGAGTTGATTCCTTTTAATAGTTAGTTTGTTTTTTACTTTCTCGTATACGTAGCACCGAGAAAGAATAGTAATAAAAAAAATCGAACTCAAGATCTTGACGAATCTCCGCAGTTAGACTTCCCTAAATTCAAATAAAACATTTTTGGACAATGTCTGTCTTTCTGTCTGAGGCAAAGATAATTCAAAAATCCTTTGCCCGACTTTCTGGCACAGATGCAGCCCGTCTTCCTCGTGATCTAGGCGTCCCGAGTTCAAGTCCCGGTCAGCATACGGTTTGCTCTGTGTTCTATCTGTGGGATGTATGAATGTACCCCCTCTCTAAAAAGGGTCTGTGCAAGCGAATGTGCTGAGTGCGTAGCCAGGACATACTCTTGGTTCTAGTTGGCGCTACTTGAAACAAGAGACGAACCTGCAACTTAAAATCGCTGTCGGCTGTCAACGCGCTTTTCCATGGCAATTGTCGCCAATTAAACAACCACAATAAAAAATTATTTGATCTAGATAGCTGAAATTTAATACACCAAATACATTATATCAGTTATCTAGTATTTAGTATGCCATTCTTTATACTAAATTTGCATATTTCTATCAAATTTTGAGTAAAATGTGTTCAAAAGGAAGTTCCTTTTATCTGGTCCGTTATATTTTAACACGATAATCACAAAACGAAGAGATTTATAAAGATAAAATTCGGTCCTTAGGTTTAACTTCTATAATGTTGACGCATGTCAAATTTTGTTCCAAATTTGACAAGGAATTTAATATCTGTCCCACAGTATTTTCAGAAACATGTAAACATTAAAAATGAGCGACTTTAATATATCAAATTCGGTGCGGAATTCTTTTGACTACAAATGTAGTTTTGTATCATATCTTTGGTCCAATCGGTTGGGAAAAGCGTTTCTAAAGCACTTTTGCTATTTTCGGATACTATTATTAACCATATGCCAGAAGTTCGCCAAATTCGCGCCAAAGGTTAATATTTCGCTACTATTGTCCGACAATGTCATACAATTCATTCTTTGACATGACAAGATTATAAGAGAGCATGCGAGGAAATTTTCTGGAGAAGTCCAAGCTGGTTCTTGCTTTTACTAATGAACTTTTATAATCTACTTTTCATTTACTTTTTGTCAACTAGAGACTGTTGCTTCATTTTTTTAAGCCTTTGAAATTGTGAATTCCTGATTTAATAGTTAATGGCTTAATTTCAGTTAACTTCTGATTCATAATTAATGGCAGAGAGGCTAAAAGATTATTTAACTAAATCCGGTAATAGGATTAATAATCATAGTAATGAATCTCTGCTAAAATTAAGATGAACGTCGATGTGCGTGTTTGCTATTACTCTAAAGATTATTAGATTATTAGATCTAAATAGGACAAATTTGGTGCAAGTATAATTTGTAAATTGAAAAAAAAGCATTTTGAAGCATTTAAAAAAAATTTCATTAATTAAACTGTAAGTAAAATAGTAACATTTTTATTTTCTCATATTCTAGGTATCAAGGAAGTAAAGTTATAATTAAAATATTCGAACTCTTGCTTTTCATTAATACCCACGTAAGCTCATTTTTTAATACTGTCTGAGAAAATGATACATGAGTCCCAATACATTTTGAGCTTAACGATGAAATTTGATAAGACCAAATTTAAATATTTCTATTAACCTTTAAATGAAATTCAAACAGGGAAGTCTGTCTGTCTTTGTGTTCGAGTATAAATATAAGTGAATTCAATAACTTCAAAATGCAGAGAGCTAAATAGATAAAATTTTGTGCACTGATTTTAACATCAAAAATAAAGATTATTAAATTTTGACAAAAATCTGTCAAAAGGAAGTATATTTGTTGGTGTATAGTTTCACACGCATTATAAGCATAAAACTCATAAAAGCAATAACTCAATTCTGAATCATCTTTATCTTAAATGAATAAAATACGGTTTGTGATAGTTAGATTTCAACGATGCTCCATGTTGAATTTTAGTTCCAGTCAGTCAGGAGGGGGGGGGCTTCCAAAACACATATTTGCACGGCAAATTCAGTAAAACTTTTCAATCCTTTCATAGATCTGTATGAAGGCAACTATTGTTCATTGACAACTTCATCCAAGGTGTGCACTTTTTCCTGAGAGAAGGAAGAAATGCGAGAGACCACAATTCCAAGGGGTTTTGCCATAACTTTCAAAAATGTCTCATTTCAAAATTTATATTTGCATCACCTTAAAATTCAAAAATTGCTTTTAATAATATTTTACCGTGTATTTTATTTTTATCTATTTTTAATAAGTTTTTTTTTACTATATATATTTTTATTTTAAAAGAATATATTTAATTGTTGACCTTAAACTCAAATTATTTACACTTTTACTATAAATATTTCTTCAAAAAATCTTCAATATTTTAAAGAAAAATTTGAAACTACTTCCTATTTCTTTATG
This sequence comes from Argiope argentata, assembly GCA_026289955.1. Lineage (NCBI taxonomy): Eukaryota > Metazoa > Arthropoda > Arachnida > Araneae > Araneidae > Argiope > Argiope argentata. The sequence continues at coordinate 2,276,908 of JAOUZG010032691.1, read as the reverse complement.
TTAAGAAGTATTTTGTATAAAGCATATGTTTAAAAATTTTGAAATTTTGTTCTACTTCCAAATAATCTTCAGAAACGTCGTTGATGTTCCCTTCTTAATTAAAGTATGGGTTTTTAATGAGATAACAGAAAATTAAAGATAGTTACTTGATCTCTTATTTAGCGTGATTGATAAAACGGTGTAAGACTTTGTCGCGATTGAAGGTCGCGATATGAACCTGCGACGCTAGGGCCGGTAGCCGAGTAACATGACCACTACACCAAAAGTCGACTTCAGTATCGTAGATGTCATTTGGATTATAAGGCTAACGCCACAACTTGTTAAATAGTACGAATTCTATATTTATCAAAATTTTAAATTTAAAGATAAATTTCTGAAGAAGCTATTAAAATCAAGATGCATTAAATATTTCATTTAAAGTTTCAACAAGCATTGATCTTGATCCTATCTGGTCACCAAAAGCGATTATTTAAGAAATATATAATACTAAACTTTAAAATAAAAGAAATAATTGTTATTAAAAGGATTTTTAATTGTTATTTTATTTAATGTATAGAAAAGCAAGAAGTTGGAAATGTAATTAAAAAATGAACAGTGTATGTGTCTATATTATGTTTCAGATTTCTTTAGTTACGTAGAGAATAGATTGATGGTTCTTCCCCGTTAAATAACGAATCCCGAGACTGCTTCTTGAATATTCAACAGTGCTTTTTGAAGATACAAAATAGAAGTTAATTGTTAACCGATATTTGGAATTCGACGCATTTTTGGAATCACCACCGCACCAATTTTTTTTTCAGAATCCATTTTTGTCAAAGGGCTACAGATCATAAAATGACACATAAAGTCTGAAAAATTGTGTGTCAATCATTGCATATCACAATGTTTACTCCAACATTAGAATTGGTGTGGTTTCTGAGATAACCAAATTGTGGACTGAAATAGCATAAAATTATTGTTGCAATTCATATCCATATAAAGTTAAATAACCGCCTCTGTATTTTATAACCGCAACCGTATCAGCGATTATGTCAGTTATTGCCATAACTATAACCTCACAGGATATCCTTTTTTCCATCATTAAAAGAAGGATTTTGGAAATAAGAATTTTTTTATTCATTCGGAATTCGGTTTTTTTTCTTTTCCTTTCTTTGTTTTTACTACGTATTGAAATTGAGGGATTATACGACTTTTAAGAAGAGTATTGACTATTCATTGCTTTGCAATGTAGATCATGTAATCATAAAATACATTAATGAAAAGATGTATGTTTTTTATCAAACATCAAATAATAACATTTCGAATAATGTTATCAAATTTTTCATCAAACATCTTAATTATAAATATATACATACTTAGCAACATAACAATTATAATACAAAACTAGAAGCAATAAAAAGTATGAAATTCATAACGTATTTTTAAAAATATGTTTCTTAAAAATATTTTAACATAGACTTTTCAATATTTAATGCAAGAAAAATTCCGCAGTGTTTACAAGCAGAGGAAAATTACTGACAATTGATAAAGTAACACCATTTGGAGATTATATATATTAATTTAAAAAATTTAATATACACAGCTGGCAATTATAAAGTAGTATTAAATGTTGAATTTTAATATGAAACCATTATTCTGTAAAATAAGACTTATTCTATTTTATTCATTCCTTTTAAATCTTATATATAAATAATTTCATTGTTCGGGAAATTTCAAAACTTACCGTGAAGAAAAACGAAATCCTCCAAAATAAGGATATACGAATAAATAATTACGCGTGTTTACGAAACTGAACGATTATATCCACACAAAATTGGCGCCAGTAAAGCCATTACGGACGCGCAAATCACATTTGTTTCAACTGTCCGATGTAAAACCGTAAAAAAAGCAAGCAATTGTATTTAAAAACAAGCGTAAAAAGCAAGCTTATTTACCTTGCAAATTGGACGTTATGAAATAAAGAGGAAGCCTTTAAAGAAACAAAAATAAAGATTAAAATGAAATCTGGTATTTATATTTGAATGTATTTTGTCAGAACGTAATTTCTTGATCGGCCAAGCACCACGAGTTCGTGCGAGTTAAATTACATTTTTATTCATTTTAAAGGTTTCATTGAATTGGTAACTTTAGTATTGCAGACGATCCAAAAAACGCTATCTCGCATTTATTGTTTAAAAAAATATCACATTTCTATTTATTTCGTTTTATATAATCATGTGCTCAAAATGACATTTTTCTAGGTTTTATTTGCTGGTGTCATTAACTTAATTTTTTTAAAGAATCACAGCTTCTGTAAATGCAATAGCTACAATTTATTAAAAACTGAATTTTTGAGATACTCGTGCAGATAATAAAATTTTTATCTTTCGCCTACGGAATTTTGTTGACGCCAGAAACCTCATCCTCAAAGACAACGTCATATTCTGACATGATAAAAGACAGTGCTATTAAATTACTGTACCATCCATGTTATGTGGCTAGAAAAAAGTAGATTTCGATTTTTAGATATGGCATAAAGAATTAGAAGGAATGCATCCATCCAGGATGATTACTTGTAGCCGTTGCTACAGTGGGGCGTTGTTTCAAAAAGATCAGTGTCTAGCCTCATAGAACTAAATGAAAGAAAAGAAAGAACTCGCCATAACTATGGCTGATCTTCTGAGAAAAAAAGAATGCACGTTCGTTGCATGCAATGATCTACAATTTCAAACTCGAAATTTTGTTGAGAAGTAATTCTGGGTGTTCTATAATGTTTGTTACACTAACCCCAAATCATTGCAATATGCAGCATCAGTGGTATCAATGTTATTGTTGTGACTAATTGCACTTGACGTGGGCAAGTCCCCACTGATGCGATCAGCAGATTTTAAGCCTAAGAAATGCGTCACTTTGTTTTACAAGTAGCGCCATCCAGGGCCAAGAGTACGACTTAGCTGCTCACACGGCACAACCCTTTTTAAGGGGTGGACTTCATTCATGCAAATTCATTCACTCATCTGAGATCGTAGTTAGACCTGGAACAGAGAACGATCACCTCTGACCCAGTACCCCCAGCGGTATCACCCTCGCCATGGAGGACTTTGCGGCCACGAACAGATTTAACGAGCGTCAGCCGTCTCACATTCGGTGAATCTTTTTGGCCATTGAGTTTCGAACCCGTAACCTAAGGAGTGCCAGTCCAACGCTCTACCAACCAGGCCATCCTGGCCTAGTGGTATGGGACTAGACTTCATTTGAGCACGAAATGGAGATATGCTATATTTTCAGGTGGCAGTCGTTTCTATTTTGATGCCAATGATAGCAATAGGTAGGCCAGAAAGTCGCCAAATAAGTGCATGGATTTACGGATTATGCACTTACTTGGCATGAATTTAATTAGATGGATCCAGCGTCTCTTTGTTTTGCAACGTAGAGATTCTAGCAAATTTATACATCAAATTGGATTAATTGTGCAACCATCTTTCATTATTATCCTAGATATTTTTAAAAGGAGAAATTTTGACACTCCAATTGCATCCAGAACGCTTTACAAAGTATCAACTTGTTGCCTTGACGTGCGTGATCACCATATCATTCTAACATCAAACATGTACTGGAGATTATTGGACGACAAATCCAGCCTCCTCGTTCTATTACAAGCATGGATTCGTGGGCATCTCGAAATGAAGATGGAATACTTCCCGTATAATAGTTGGATCTAGCCACTCTGAGGATACACTTATAGGTGGGGGTAGGCTCCTCCCATCGATGATCGGACCTACTTCCTACGGGAAGGGTTGTACCGTGATCGGTGGCGGCCCTTAGGACTCAACCAAAGCCCTTGCCAGTGTTGCTGTTGCGGTGGTCCGGTCATTCAGCTTTATAGTTTAGATCCTTATGTCTTCGTGGCGGATCGTAGACTCAGGTATGACTTACAAACATGGATTAAGAGTATACAACAACCATGGTATTCCATTCCTCATAAGGGAGTATTTCTTACGAGGGCATATTCCTCATAAGGGTATATGGCACCTTTACGATATAATGCTGGTACAATAATAAGACTTAAATGATTTAATGCAATACCTCAATCAATATTAAAATTCTGTCACTAATATGAATTGAGATCTTGCAAAGTCGGTGATATTTCATCCCACTTAGGGGCATATGACTCCTGTACAAAACAATGAGAGGTCAGGATGGCCTGTTTGATAGAGCGTATTACTCGCACACCTTAGGTTACGGGTTCAACACTCACCGGCCAAAAGATTCCCCGAGTGTGTAGCGACTGGCTCTCGTTAAATCTGTCATGGTCGCGAAGTCCTCCATGTCAAGAGTAATACCACTAGGGATAATGGGTCAGAGGTGATCGTTCTCTGTTCCAGGTCTAAATTACGATCTGAGATGTATGAATGAATTTGCATGAATGTAGTCCGCCCCCTAAAAAGGGTTGTGCCGTGTGAGTAGCTAAGTCGTACTCTTGGCCCTAGATGGCCCTACTTGTAAAGCAAAGAGACGCATTTCTTAGGCTTAAAATCTGCTGATCGCATCAGCGGAAGCTTGCCCACGGCAAGTGCCATTAGGCACAACAACAACACAAAACAATGATTGCACCATAACATTTGAATACCTGCAAGAAAAATCTAAATATCAATCAAAATTCTATAATCAGCATGGATGGAGAACATGAACCATCTATATATGATCCATCACAATATTCCATTCTACATAAGGGCATATGGCACCTATACAATAAACAATAAGTATTTGTATACTTGCACACAAAATCTCAGTCAAAATCAAAATTCTACAACCAGAATGCATTGAGAATGTGCACCAACCGTGATATTCCATTCCACACAAGAGCATGAAATCCATGTAAAAGATAATGTCTGTACAACATTGTGTATTTGAATGCTTTTACGAAATTACAGCCATTAATGTCCGACCATTCCATATTTTAAATGACTTCGTGTCACACACACTTTAGTAACGTAACTTTAAAACTTCAGACGAATGTTACCAATGTATACTTTTTTAAATTTATTACTCTTTTTTTTTGCTTTGAGATTTTATTTACTGAGTAATATTATATAAAATTCCAAAAACAAGAAAAAACATTAGTAGCTGTAATGCATTACATAAAATCAAACTTATTCAATACGAAAATAGATTTAAAACATTTCATAATTACCCCTTTTCTGAATCTATCAAGTGAAATTGAGTTCTCAGCTGAAGATGCTTTTATTTTACATGACTTTGAATTTCTATTATGTCTGTGAAAGTAAATTAATCATATATGAAAAATTATTGAATATTTTTTAAATTTTACTTTAAGTTTAATGGACAGAAACGAAAGTAAAAAAGAAGTTTATATTCAGCAGTTCTCTGAATACTTATATAAAATCTATATTGATTACTGGATGTCTAGACATATTTATAAAAAAGTAAACATATAAAACTTGATATAAGAGTAAATAAAATTGTATCATCAATGAGAATTGCGATTATAGGATAAACAAAAAACATGGCATCACACATTTTAAAATTTATTTAACTTTCTATTGATATATTCACACAGAATTTAAAAAAAATTAAAACATATAAGCGATTATTTAAAAAATTACAATATGTATTTCTTATAATGTGAAAAAACTTAATTATTCATTATGAAGGGATATAATAAATTCTTTTTTTCCAAATGAAAATAAATAGGTAATAAAATAATCAAAACAATCAAAAAGGCAGAATTCGTGCTATTTTTGCATACTTTCTATTTGAGAAGAAATCGATGTTCTTACCTTGCAATTCAAGAACAGAATATATTATTAAGTCGTTCGCTATTCTTTAAAGTCCTTCTTTTCGTTTCTTCATTTTATTTTATTTTATTTTATTTTACTTTTTCTGCAATTGCGATGGTTTTTAAACCTAGATAAATAAGCAGAAATATTTCAGCTCTTTTGTAGATATTCATTCATTCAGCTCACGATATTGACATAAACTGTTCAGGAGGAAATAAGTTGAGTCAATAGAATAAAGTTAGTTGAATATTGGCTAACGATGCTCAACTCCGCCATTTTTCTTACGCAACTGAAAAAAAAAGGATTCGATAAAAAGTATTTTAAATGAAAAAAAAGGAAATGGGGGAAATAGTCGTTTGGCGTTCTGAAAAGAATGCTGTATTAATTAATCTGAGAAAACAGATAGTGACTTTATACAAAAAAAAAAAACGACTTACACTTTCAAAATAATTATTGTCTTTTATTACGGTATTTTATTTTCTCTGACAGATGTTTCTTTCGTAATTGTACCATTAACAATTGTTCTGCTGAAAAAAAAATTGAAATATTTGCAAAAAAATAGAATTGCAATTTGAAAAAAAGTATTAGTTGATTGAGATTAAATGAATAAAAGATATTGAATAAAATACACGGGACAAATAATACACTCAATAAAATAACACAATGAATAAAATACATCGGCAGATATTGGAAAAAAATCGTGGATTTAATTTTACAGCAATAAAAACATGCAAATAATGTGTATAACTACACATTGACTAGAAAAAATTGAAATAAATAAATCGGTTCTAAGGAAAAATTGTTTCGGTTTCATTTTGTCTCAGACAACTGAACTATCTTAACACTTTGCAGACCGGTGACGAGTTAACTCGTCTTTTCATGTCCAAACGTTGTTGACCGGTGACGAGTTAACTCGTCATTGCACTTGCATTATCTGTTTCAATTTATAACACCGACGGCGATATAGAACATTGCAAAAACTTGACGTATCGTGTTTAGTCTTGTCCGCTCTATAACAGAAAAATTACTTTTCCTAATGTTTACATTTTTATTAGAATTTTAATAAAATTTCAAAAATTTCAACCATGATGGAACGTATCGGCGAGGAACTTTTTGGTGTTCCAATTCAGCAAAATTCATTGGAGTTTTTTTAGAACATTTTACTTTCATATACAATTACAAAAAAGTAGCCGGTGACATGACATAGTTTCTGTGTAAAATTACCGGTCACTAAAGTGGTATGCAATATTCGTTAGTTCTTAGAAGAAATTTAATATTGCTTACTATTCAGTCTTATTGAAGAGCGTGTTTTTAAAATTAAAGCTCATATTAGTAAAAAAATTAAGAATTCGTCCTTTTTTATTACAAATTTAAACATTTATTTAAGGATTTCCACCCCATTACAGTTTGTACGATATAGTTTAGTAAGTAAACCAACATAAGTTCATAATTTCGAATACAATTTGTAAAGCTTACCATGTATTAGAACTATAATTACCACCTGTTTTATCTTAGTATGTATCATGGAACACTGATAGAAGATACACTTAAGTGCCAAAAAACTGGTACTCTTATCTAATATCGTGTAGAGTTCCCACGAGCACGCAGAAGTGCCGCAGTAGGGCGTGGCGCGGACTCAACTGATTTGTGAAGATTTTCTGTCAACCACACCATGATTCCTGACGGGCAGTCCACAAAGCCATAGGAGTGCTAGATGGTGGAGATCTCCTAAAAACAGCATATTGCAAAACGTTTCAGATATGGTTGATAATGTTCATGCCAGGAGAATAAGGTGGCCAAGAGAAGGAGAGGCATTCAGATGAATGCTCCTCAAGCCTCTCGGTGACTACTGTAGACCGCAATTCCATCTCCAGTTGGAACTGTCCACGTCCATCATAATGCACACAGGACATAAATACATATAGAGGGTCAGAAAGGATGTTAATGCACGGATGACCTATCATGGTCGAGTCTACACACATCAATAGTCTCATTTCATGCTAACTGCACATTCACTTTATCCTCACAGAGCCTCCACCAGCTTGAATAGTTCCTTGTCCAAAACCCAATGATCCATTCATTGGGTTTTCTCCACACCCGATACACTTGGAAACTTGACTCCTAAGACCAGAAAACTTTTTTCTAATCATTAAGAACCCAATGGCAGCGTTAGCGAGCCCAGGTACCATTGGTGTCGCTGAGTCATCGATGGTACACGAGATGGTTTGCGGTTGCAAAAGCCCATATCAATTAGGTTGCGTTGCATAGTGCGTACACTGACACATGTTGATGGGTCTGCATTCAAATCCGCAGCAGTTTGAGGAAATGTTGGACGTCTATTCATGTAACGATTCTTTTCAGGCGTCGATGAACCCCTTCTAACAAGGCCTTTTTCAAGCCGTGCCGCTGTTGGAGATTTGGAGTTTTATCGGAATCCTGGTGTTTGCGGTACATCCTAGAAAGAGTTGAGCACGAAAATCTAAATTTCATCTCCACTTCAGAGATGTTGTGTCGTCTTTCTCGCGCACAGTCGATTCGTCACCATTAAAAATCGCTTAAATTTTGATAACCTGTCCTTACAACAACAAAAATCGATATAATAGCCTCCTCAGACACCTGCTGTCTTATATACGCGCTGCCGACCGCATCGCATTACGCTGATTGGTTAAACACCTCCATTATTTTCATAAGGCCTGTTATACCAGCTTTTCTGGCTCTTTAGTGTACATGATGCTGATTATTGCATTTTTCTTTTTTTTTAATGTTATAATGTCGTGCCAGGAATCACAATGAGCAGTACAAGAAATATATCGATTCCAAAGTTCTAAAATACGTGACTAAATTTATACGCGGTAAAGCAAAAAAAAGGAAAGTGTGAATTAAAAAGTAGCGTAAAGTTTTAGACTTTCAATTTACAACTTTTTCAATTATTAACTTTTATTTCAATTAATTTGACTTTTGTCGGCGTTTAAGAAGTCCTGGAAAAAGAAGTCTATGTGCGATGTTCGATTCTAAAAAAATTACTTTCTGAAAAATAAAAACTCTGCTGAAATTTAAATAAACAAAGTAGGGCAGTGAAAAGACCTTTTATTGTAAAGAATACTGCAACATTATCTATAAGAAAGCCCTAAAAGATCATCCACTTTTTCAAGTTTTTATTTTCGTCGTGCTTGGAGTGAATAGGAAATCAAACTAATACCAGTACAAAAAACATTCTGACCCAAAGCACAAGAGGGTATGATTAAAATATCAAGAATGTCCTTTGCCTTTGCTGATTTTGCATGTAAATATAAACCTTTTTTTTTTTTTTTTTCAGCAACCATCTTTTACTTATAACTTTCAGATTTTTTAAAAAAAACTAAATTTCAGTAGATATTACAATAAACAGAATAGCCTTAGAATAAAATACTTACAATAAGATTCCAAGAACTAAAATAAAAATGTAAATTGTCTCTTTTTAATAATTTAATAGAAAAAATGGTCGAAATTACATCAATATTCCCGATTTCGTAATTTAATAATTTCATGAATGTAATTCATAGAGGCGTCAATTGTCACATGCCTATTAATCAATTGATTATTTATATATCCAATTATAAATATTCAATGAAATGTTGCATCTTATAATATAGTTCACATGCCCATATTCATCAATCGTCTTGTGTCATTTTCAAATAGTTTACATCTTAAGGAAATTTATGTATAGAAAATGAGTTATTCTTTTTGACGGTTACGATGTAAGAAAAGCAAGTACGACTGCAATACATATTTCATGGTAACAATTCTGAATTCTTATAAGTATTAATTGTGTAAAATTCAAAAGAAAATTTTCAGGTGTGCACTGTATATGGTGTACTCTATTCTTTTAGAAATAAAAATTATTTCAAAACATTAGCTGTAAATCATTAAAAAAATAATTTCACCGAGGCTGCATAAATATATTGTAAATTCAATGATAAATCAAGCTGATTCTACTTATATAAATGAGCACGAAGGATTTTAATGTAAATAAAAACGTATTAGATAGACTAGAAAAAAATATAAGAATTATTTTAGTAAAATAAAAAGCTTGGTTAAAATTAGTTAGATATTATATTTTCGAAGAAAATAAGCGATAATCATTATTCTGAATTAAAAGAAAATTCTTACCGTACAAGAATTGTTCTGTAAAATTATTATCCTTATTGTTAAGAGTAATAAATGAATAATGTACAAGGGATTCAAAATTTTAAATTAAAAGTAATTAATTTAATTTTAAACTTAACTTTTTTATATTTACAATATGAACACAAATTGTTTTTAATGAATCGATAATCGAATATTTTTAATATTGAAAAGAACATCCATTAAAAGAATAGTTGCTAACTGAAAAAAAATTTTTTTTTTGCTAAATTTACTTAGCAAAGTAGGTTTTAGAGTTTTTGACCAAATACAATTTTTATTTATTTTCTTATGAAAATTTTTTATCGTAAAAATAAATTTTGAAAATAATTCATTGCTCTTTTTTAAAAAAAATATCAAAAGCATTATCAGTAAAAACCGTTGAAAATACAAATTTTAGAAGGAAGAAATGTAACCTTAATATAATTACTATTTTGGAGGCTTTTAAAAAAATAAATATAGAATTCTAATTATATGCTTTTTCTTAAATTGAATCGATAATGAAATCTTTCCTAAATGGATTGAAAATTTTATGAAGAAATAGCATAGAGTAAAAAATATATCATGCAGTTTTGGGAATAAAATAAATTGAACATTGTCAACCGATATTCGACTTGATTATGTTTTCATTTCATTACTAAATCGAAATGGAAAAATAATCTTTTTGGTAATTAGAAAAACATTGTTACAAATATTATGACAAAAAACAGATGATATAATCTAGTATTACATAAATTAATTTAAACTTAAAAAGTGTTTGCTAATTTGATAAATTAATTAACTCCATTATTTCAGAAATGTTTGTCTTGACTATTTGAATCCACAATCAAATATTTTTTCTAAAACAAACAAAGCGTTTGTTTAAAAAGTATCTACGGAATGAAAAAAGAAACTTCATCTGCGTTTGTGGCTGAATTAAAAATAATTCCGATGCAATTAGGCAATGAATATATCTCCATTTTTATACGCTTGCTACTTTTTACATACTTCTCCAATGCAGTTAAAAGAAATTCAGTAATACAATAACTCTCAATAAAGAATATTTTCACATTTGTACTTCAGAACAATAAGTTTATTATGATAAAAGTTTAATTTCATTAATTCACGTGTTTGCTTCGTTTAATCATAGAATATCAGCTTGCGTTTTTATAAAAAACTCATATGAATGCAACTTTCTTTAGGCGTATTGAAAAGTATTCCAAATTCAAATTTACTTGAGGACGATTTTTTGGAATGCTTAAAACTTTATTCTGCAGAATTTATGCAGCAAGTATTTATTTATTTATTATTATTATTTGCATTTAAAATTTTAATGTGAAAATAAATTATTAGGAAATTCAAATATTTGAAATATTGGATATTTCATAACTCATTTAAATGAATACAAACTTTTTTTGTCAAAACTTCCAAATGTTACCAAATTACTGATGTTGCTTGTTTAATTCATTTTAAATTACTATAAGAACCTTTTAAAAAATGTAATTATAAAAAGAATAATGATTTTTTGTTTAGCTTTTCTTAATTTTCTTTGGAAAAATAATACTGTAAAACATAAAAATCTAAAAAAAATTATTTAAAAACCTGTAATCTCTAATATTTAACTGGATATCTATCATTATTATGGTAATTTATTTTTATATTTACAATGATCTTTGAAAACTTATATGATTCCATTAATATCACTAAATTTCTACCGTACGAAGTACAAAAAGGCAATGAGCTAAAAATCGCAAAAAAAAAATGGACATTCGCGTTTCAAATTCGAAAATTTTAATTTTATTATTTCATATACGAAGGGTAAAAAGACAAATATATTGTAATCACCGAAAAATTCGAGCTCGATGAATTTTGACGAATCACCTTGTTACAGATGACCTTCCTAGCTTAGATAAAACTCCTTTTTTTAATCATTATATAATATTGCCTGTCTATGAAATCCGTGACTCAAAAACACGTTGAGCCATATGGGTGAAATTTGGTATATGATAGAGAATCAAATTTCTATATATATGTTAAATTTTGAATGAAATCCCTTTGGAAGTATGTTAATATGGCTGTCTAAATTTAAGTGAATATAATAACTAGAAGGGGCTGTCGTAGCCTGGTGGTGAGGTCTCGGCAAGCGAGCCCTAGGGTTTCAGGTTCGGGATAAGATTCCACCGAAGAAATGCCGTTTGAGGGGGTTAGTTGCACGTTAAATCCGTCTGGACTAAAAGTCCTCCCACTGGTGTGTTGTGAAGAAGGGTATGCCATCTCAGGGGCCGTCCTCGTCATCTGAGACCACCACTCAAAATTTCTAGATCTGTCTCAAAATAGCCCCGGTGTTGCTTTACAACAGGAAGTTAATGCAACTAAAAAATACAATAACTAGAGAATGTCAAAAGCTAAATAGACAAAGTTTAGTGTATGTTAAGCATCTAAAATGTATATTCTTATCTAATTTTAAACCGAATCTGTCAAAGGTTTAATTCAGATTCTGTATGTGAATTTGTGACTAAAATTGTAATTCGTTGACAAATTTTGGTTTTAATTTGCCTGAAAAACAAAGTTTAAAATACTGTATTTTCGCATCCTTATAAATGTAATAATTCAAAATTGCAGTGACTTAAATTAATGAAATTCGATATGCTTTCATGTAAATACAATTATAGTTCAGTGTCAAATTTTTGGGTCAATGGGAAAAAAGGAATCAAAATACACATCGTCAACATAGATTTATTAAAAAGTTTCGATTCACGCCAAAAAAATCTATATTTTATAACTACTGCAAGCCATTGTCATGCAAGGCAATCACTGCCTTAAAAAACGCACTATTTAATACAGGGGGGGGGGGGTTAGGATAAGATCTGGGAAAGAACTGTAATGATCCAGTCTGGTCAAATAAGAGAGTAGCATTTAAAGACAATTCCTTTTTTTTTACAGCCTTATACACACAAAAACCACACGTTCTCATCTAAGTCAGTATGATTGATTGATACATTTATTTCATAGTTCATAGTTATACATGAATAGTTCCACGTTTAATTTTGGAAAGGCAATCTCACTAGAAAACCTATTAAACTATTGGCGCATCAGACTACTACAGTGGTAGCTCAAGGAATTAACCGAGAAACCCTAATCACAGGAAACTCCTCACACCTCCTTCAAAACGATGATCCTTGAAGACTTCGAAAAGTCCAAAGTCTCCCTTGAACTCTCCAGTCGATCTCTCTCTTCTGCTTTCTTCCAAAAATCTCGTATTTTATTTTCTGTCAAAACTCCCCCTCTTCTTTTTCACATTGATACACTTTGACTTCCGGGTCATCCAATAGTTATTCAGAAATAACCCTGATCGTCTCCAGCTGATTGTGGGAATGTTCGTTAATAATTCACCCTCCTAGATGACCCTTCACTATTAAAACAGTAAAGATTAACATCCGAAGGGTGTGACACTCTTCCCTTATTGAGATACGATTTATTTTTTTGGCACGACGAAAACCCGCGTGTCGTCCTTCATCTAGTCTCAACTAATGGTCCGATTAGAAGAGAGGATCCCCCATTAGGTAATTTGGAGGCATTTAACAATGTAAGGGCGTAACACAATTGATGACACAGCTGGCTGAAAATGCCATTTATCGAGTGTGGAAACCAGGGAATGTTATAGTGGCCAACAGGTGTCTCAGGACAAGGAAGCCGAATCTTTACAGCACCAGAGAACATTCCGGAAAAATCCCTTCCGTTTAGTTAAAAAAATGTTTGTCTATATGTAATCGCAATAACTCAAAAATGCTTTGAACTTGATAGATGGAATTTGGAATGTGGGCTTTGACCCGCATTTATAAATTTCTTTGAAACGCTGGAATAAATGCCTCCTAAAAAATTGTCTATCAGTATTTCCAAATACAAGCGAAAATAATAATTACAAAATCTAAAAAATCAGACGGATAAAATGTTTACTATGTTAACCATCTAAAATGTAGGTACTCATATTTTTTTTTTTTTAAATTCTGTCAGTAGGCTGAATCTAAGTATTCGAATGTTTGAAAACGCGATTGATAAAAAAATGACTTGAATATTGAAATTTTTATTATAATTTTTTACTAGATTAGTAATTTTTTAATTACATTTCTATTTCCAATGTGATCGAAAAACGAAGCATCCAAAATATGTACTTGGTTGTCGTCAATATATTACGAAGCATAAAACGCTCATGTGTGGAATCGGTTTATTCGACTCCAAGATCAGAAGGGAGGGATTCTATACTTGAGTCATCTCTTTAATAATGGTTAAGATCTTTACTTTTCAAGATGAGAGAGGAATATCTTCTATTATTTCTTTATTAGGAATAATAAACGAACTTTGAAGGAAAACAATTTTTGGTAATTTTTTTTATTTGCTGCATTATTGTGATCAAGAAAACTAGCGATTTCTCCAAAATTTTCTAAGACACACTCTAATAAAAGTGTTGCCCCAGAGAAATTTTTGCATAATATTCACAAAATCATAACTTTCGGTGTGAATTTAGTATTTTTCACAGAATCTATTATGTCATCCTTGGCGAGTTATTTGGCGATTAATCCCTTCTGTTTTCTTTTCATCACCGAATATCCTCAAACTTGTAATCATTTCACGATTAAGCCTAGGAATGGACCTACTAGTATGTACTTTAATCTTCCCATCAACAAGATAAGAAAGACCTTTAGTTAAATATAATACTCCTTCTTATAATTTTCAATATTTATTAAATTAAGTCTGAATCCCTAATGCAATAATTTCCCTAGGACTAAAGGTAGCATACACCCGCATCCCACACCGCTATGCAACCAATAGCAATGAGTCCTGACACCCGTCACTTCACCCCCACCCATACTACTTGGCTAATATTACTTAAACATGACCACCAGGCCTCAACTTCAGTTCCAGAGTTCATCACAAAGGACAATGGCAATGTAATGACCGCTAAGCCTTTTGCAGTTTTTCATTAACGGTGATAAGCCCCTGGCGTAGCTAGGCACCCCATCTACCCATACGAGTGTGTGAATGTCATGTTCATATGATCTGAAGTCAGATTTCTGCCCTCGGGTACTCAGGGGTCTTTACCTTCAGATGCTACTGCACCCCTATTTCCTCGATATCTTGACCTTGGTTTGAATTGTTTCTAAATTCCTTATTACCCTAGTTAATCCAAGGGTAATTAGGAACAACAACAATATTTTCTCTATACTACATATACTAGAAAGTAAAAATCAATAATTTCGTGAAAGAAACAAAGTTCTAACATTAAAGAACAGGAATTCTCACATTAACTAACAACTACTTTCCTTCAACTATACGGACGCATTGGTAGTAAAGAATTAATCACATTTGAATCGCGAGTAAGGTCATTTATATTCACTTCTATCATAATAAGAATGAGAGTTTTCCTAGATGGTAAACAATTCCATTGTGAATAAATTGGAATTTAAGCAACCGATATGATTAAAAATCTTTTGGTGCCTTTCTACATGCCGGCCGGCAAATGCATATTGTTTGGAGATGAGTCGAGGGTAATGAGTATTAAATTGAATGTAATAATCGTCGCGAGTGACTCATTTATGATGTCACCGCTGTTCTGAATTAATCGTTTGCGCCGATGTAGTTATCGTCGTTCGAAAAGGGGGGTTTTCCTCGAATAAACTCTTTCCAATTAGTTGAATGCGTCTGTCACAACTATTCTAACATTGAAACTAATTGGCTAAATTCAAATGACCACTGAAATTCGCCTTATTAATAGACATTGGCGCATCAGCTCTTCCAAATATGGATTTGTTGCAGGAACGGTTTCAAGTTAATAAAGTTATGTAACGTATGGGAGGCGTGTGAACGAATATGGTGGGAGAAAAATTAAATAAGTTCTTTGCCCCATGAATTTCAAAAAGAAAAACGCTCAAAGCGGTTTTATTCTTTGATCAATATTCGCTTTATTAAAAGTAATAATTAGAACAATGAAACTTTTTTTAATGCGCCATTTAAAAAATGAACGTTCCGAAATGAAAATATCATTACATATATGTATCAACTTTAGGCATAATCTATGGAATGTAAATCATGAAAATTCTGCATGTTATTTTAAATAAAAAGATCCAACCTCTGATTTTGGAATATTTATTCTTAAAAAAGTATTTATTCTTTAGTACTTAAAGTATTTATTCTTTCAATTACAGTATTTTTACTGTTGTTGTACAGCATAAAAATAATAAGCTAACTTTAATTTACTTTTAATCAAAAATATTTTTAGATTATGTTTATTTTAATTTATGGATGACACTGGAATTTGTTTTCTCTATTATGTTACCTAAAGTGGATTAAGATAGTTAAAGT
Organism: Argiope argentata; assembly: GCA_026289955.1. Classification (NCBI taxonomy): domain Eukaryota; kingdom Metazoa; phylum Arthropoda; class Arachnida; order Araneae; family Araneidae; genus Argiope; species Argiope argentata. The sequence goes on along the minus strand of JAOUZG010032691.1, from coordinate 2,260,628 downwards.
ATAATTTAATAGATGAAAGAGTATTTGAAAAACTTATGAAAGAGCTTTGGTAGATGAAAGAACTTATTCGATTTATTTAACGGGATTAAGAATCGCAACAACGTTAAACGTTATGAAAAATTCCTTGGAAAATATCATTAGACTTTTAAAAAAAAATAGAAATATATAAATGTTTATCAAAAATAAAAAATATAAATGCTCTTCTGCCCTATAATAAGCATAAATGAGTTGTATATCCTATTTATTCTGAATTTTGAATTTTTAACTTCATTCTAAAGGAAGTTGACCTTCTGTTTATAGCAGGAACTCATATTGCATCAGAATAAAAGGGGAAAAAAGAGCTTAATTTTACTGAGGTGGGGGGGGGGGTGAAGGGGACAGACAGACTGAACTTTCTAAACTATTTCCGTAGTTAACGTAATGTAGAAACCGCATCCATCATAATAATTTTTGTCTCATTTCTTTCGTATTCGGTTTTGGGATATTTATCATATTTATGTCATTTAAAGTTTTTTCTGATCTTATGCATTTTCATTTTTTTTATCCATTTAGATTCCAAACACATATTAAAGTTGGCGATTTTCTCTTTTTTTGTGACATTTCATTTGAATTAAGATAAACTGTTCCCTTGTTATGGAGCGTGAAATATTCAGTAATATAAAGTAATTGTCAAATGTATATTAAAATTAAAAATAAAACGAAGAAATCTAAAGAAAAATTTAATGAACGCATCATCAAATTCTCTCTCCCCCCTCCTAATATAGAAAAAATGTATCATTCAGGTTTGTAATAGGAATGTTTAAATGGTTACTAAAATTAAAAATAATTCAAGATAAAATATACTGCTAAAAATAAAAACGAGTAAAAAATTTATAGCAAAGAAATAATGAAATTCATTTTTCAATTGCAATTTTTTACTTCAGCTGTAATCTTGCAATTTAAAGTAAATTCATTACAATGTTTTTTTTAATTGTATATTTATTTCATTCAGTAACAAAAAATAGATAATTAAATCAAAGTATTTAATAATTCTTCAGATTTTAAAATAAAAAATTAGGAAATTTTTAAGGCTAATTATTAGTTCTTTCTTATACAAACCTGAATATTGATTATTTAGGTGAGAATAATAGTAGATATCTAAAGTTAAAGAAATTTTCTCTACAAAATCTTTTCAAACACAGATATAATAATGAAAGCATTTTTTTTTTCAATATTTTAATAATATTTTTTCCTATTTGTATTGTTAACATAAAATAGATTGTAAAAAAAAGAGTTTTTATATGTATTTCAGTATCGTAAAATATAACATTGTAAAATCTGAGCCATCCGTATTTCAACTAATAATAAAGATGGATGTGAGTATGTCTGTCTCTTAGTGTGTGCATGTTGGTGCTCCAATGACCAGACAATTTGACAAAAAAAAAAAAAAAAACTTCCAAACTTTGTATATCTATGTTTTGAATATGTACATCTTGAAACAATTTTTTTTAAAGTTTGATTCCTTAAAAATTAAGCGAAATTTTGGCTTGTTACCGAAATGGTATCTGAAAATATGCCAACACAAAAAGGATTTTAACGTCATCTTAAAATTTTAAATATTATTTTTTTAATGATAATAATTTTTTGGCATGACATTTTTTTATTTTTAATTAATTTTTAAAATGTCTTAAATAAATTTATCAATTATGTGAATTTAATTGTTGAAGGGAAACTCGTATCGTATTTATTATTGCCGCTAAAATTTCCTATTGACTTCTTTCTAATTTGAATATGAAGATATGAAGAATTGCCTTATTTTTCCACGTAGAATAGATTTTAATACAAGATATGTTTTTAAAAAAATTTGGAATTTTGTTGTTTCCGAATATTTTGCCATTGTTTCAACTTCCAGTTCAAACAGTGGCAAAATATTTATAAAACAAGTTTAAAATACTACGTCTTTCTGAGATAAAATTTTAAAATACTATGTGCTTCTGAGATAAAAATGAATACATAAAAATAAAAATAGAGAATTGGGTAACAGCAAATCATAAAGAAAAGAAAGGGTGTAAGACTTATTAAAATATATATGAGTTACATATTTTCCAAAATTATCTTGGTATGAAAGCCTTTAGACCTAAATTACTCAAAATACTTAAATAAAAATTTTACCAACGAATTATTGACCATCAAAGAGGGGGGATCTTGACGCTCACAACAGGGGGGGGGGAGGGCTAGATCATTTGATCTAGAGCTACCAAATTTGACACAAATATACATTAGAAGTTTTTAATTAATAAACAATTGAAAAAAATTTGGCGTTTTTTACATAACAACATTCAGAAATATTACAGTTCAAATATCACTTTTCACATCCCTCTTTTTAAAAATATAATCATAAAAAAATTGCTTTTCAACCAACTGCCCCGGCTTTTTAAATATATAAAATTAAGTTTCTTCTTTTAATTAACTTTTTAAAAATTATTTCAACAAATATTTTCCAACAATAGATTTTTCCTAAAATAAAATTTAACCAGCCCGAACACCTAGCGCGTGCTTGGAAAAAATTAAATTTTATCAATGCGTTTGCCACCAGGTTGATAAAGGCTCAAATAAAAAGATTAATCTAACTCTTACTGCATACTAAAATCAGAAAAGTGTGATTTTCAACACGTGTCTGTAAGGAATAAAATAAACAGAAAATGCCTTATATTTTTTAGGAAGATAAATGCAATGAAAAGTTTCTGTGAACTTTTAAAATACCTTTATAAGTAATTCAAAAATTCTGCAATATCAACTTTAATTGGTTAACAGGCTAATGCTTTTCTTAATAATAGCATTAAATAAATAATTAAAAATTCCAAACTATTATCATAGTTATCTGTGCGTGGAAATATCAACAGAAGAAAAACTTGAGCGACGCCAGTTGAACTGAATATTTAGATGTTTTGAGTCCATAAGTAAATAGCAGTTATGAGTTCCCTCTTTTTTCCGAATTGACATATTTCGTTTCACATTTTGACACATTTTTAATCAAATAAACTCATTAATTACTTTTTAGATTAATTTTTATTTTCTACTGGCTTTTACCCGCGACTTCGTACGCTTGAAAAAGCACACAACTAACCTAAAAACAATATGTGTACAGTGCGTACCTGAAATAAAACAAAATCGCCAATAAAGTCCATATTTCTTTAAAATCAAGTTAATTCGATTTTATTTATTGATCGAGATTGAGATAGCTTCAACAGTATTAAAGACATATTTAAATTTTTTTAAATTAAAATGAAAACTGTTTTCAACATTTACAAAAAACTGCACATAGTCAATTTTCAACGTCAATATGGTCAACGCAAATGCGTGAATTTTCTACGCCAGTTGGTGTAACTCAATAGAGATCAGAAATTTTTAATTTCCTTTACTCTGTTTTATTTCAATTCAAAAGTACTTCAGAATGAATCCGAAAAATCTATTAACTAACAATATTTAATTTTAACCGCATCAAACTCTAAGAAAATAAACAGGATCGTAAGAAATAATCAGTAAAAAAACATGCTAAGCCTAACGTCATTAGCGTAGGGAAAAAACAAAGAACTCATTTGGTTGTGGGGAAATGAAGTTTTTCCGGAATAGTAAGAAAAGTGTCGTTTCTACTATTTTCCTCTCAACTTTTCCGTTTTATCTCTCTATACGGAACTTCCTCGTGTCTTCACAAACATATTTAAAACAAATTAGCCAAATTGGTTTGAGTCGATCTTGAGTTTTGACTTAGCAAAACATTTGGGAATTCATTTTGATTTATTTAGATTATACAAAGTATAGAGTAAGTATTGTAATCATCAAAACATTTGAAGCCGAGATTTTGAAGAATCTCCATATTTTAGGCCTTCTTGATTACGAAAAAGAAAATTTTGGGATTCTATTGGTCTGTCTTTAAACAGGATAACTCACTGCTCAATAAGCTAGATGGCAGGGATTTGGTACATGGAATGGAAACCAAATTTGAAGGTTTTTTTTTTTTTTTTCAAATTTCCAATGGCACCCTCCATTTTTCAAAGAGTCTGACCTTCAGTCACCGGATTTGTTGCATGCATACTTTGGAAAATAAAAATGTAAACCTTAGAGTGATTTTTTAAAATTTAAGTTATAATTAATTAATTACAAATTAAGGAGAATTTTGGCGCATCTCTGCAATAACTTCCGGAAATATTTACTGTGCAAAGAATTAATTTTATATCATTTTCGTATTTTAAAAATTGCTTTATTTTTTTAATGAAACCAATTTAATTGTAAAACAAATTTTTTTTCCTGAATTTTCATGATGGTGATGATGATGTGTCCGATTACAACGGAAGAAGGAGTGCAGTAGCTTCTGAGGGTAAGGACCTCTGAACACCCGAGGGCAGAAATCTGACTTCTGGTTCATATGAGGATGACACTCACTTATCTCATCCGTTTTCACAGACCCTTTTTACAGGGGGGGGGTCTTTCACACACCTTACAGATATAACAAACAAGAACAACCATATACTGACCGGGACTCGAACCCGGGACGCCTAAATCTCGAGGAAGACGCTCTACCTCTGTGCCTGGACGGTGGCCTTTATTTTGAAAAAAAATTTAAAAAATTTCTTGTTAATAGACTAAATTAATTTTTGTTAATAGATTAAATAATTTACCAGAAAATTCAAATTCTTTTTTTATCAAATATTTAATCGCGATTATTGTCTTCTTTTGTGGATAGCTAAAGAAGAAAGATTCTGTTTAATATTTAAAATACGTATAAAAAGTATAACTACAGTACAGCGAAATTTAGAAAATATATAAACTGGATATGCATGTTTTTAATAGTCGTTAGGATGTTATGGAGTTGATCTGCAATAAAAAAGCTCATGTACAAAATAAACAGAACTTAAGATGATTAAAACAGCACAGCTTTACAGTCTGAAAATTTAGTGAAATCATGGAGAAGTTGTTGCTATATTTAAAAGATTTATGTACAGTATAATTTCAGTTTTAGTTATACTTGTCATTAATTAATCAGTTACAGATTATAATTATTATTTTTAATTAAAATTATAAAAATTATAAAATTATGCTTAATGGGTCAAATGATTGCTAGAGACGAGTATTTAGAGACAAGAAGAAGAAAAAAAGGATTTTTCTGTTTTCTCGCATTTGGAATTAAAGAATCTCTGGTATTTGCTATTGGTAAAATCTGCATATATTTTTAAATTCAAAAAATTTTAATTATTGAATTAATATATATTTCAAAATCTGCATATATTTTTATATTCAAAAAATTTTAATTATTGAATTAATATATATTTCAAAAAGATTTAAACAACATTTCAAATTCCGAGAATTTCAAAGTGATGTGTCTCCAAATATAATTTATAAATATATGTATATTAATTTAATTTCTTGACAATAGGAAAACATATTTATATGATATGAATCAATGATTTTACTAAAAGGAGATATATTTCTCTAATATCTGGAATATAATTACTGAATATGTTTTCGTTATTTAAACTTAATACATTTATCATTTAATTTTTTAAGATATTTTCAGTAAAAATATATACTTTTAATTATATTCCAAGGAATTTTTTTTTCTTGGTTATAAATATCAATTATTTGTTAAAAAGAATTGCTTTTAAAAGGATTCATTTAATTATTTTTTAATAATTTAACTTCACGGTTGATTATGTATTATTTTCATTAAAAATCATTCAAAATTTTATA
>JAOUZG010032691.1:2234243-2254501 GCA_026289955.1 Argiope argentata | reverse complement strand
ATAATAATAATAATTTTTTGCTTAAAATAACAAGGATTTTTATATAAAGAAAAAAAAAACTAACTTAGAAAACTCATGAAAAAATTAAACTTTCTAGACATACCATCGGCAAATATTATGCAGAAAACTATCTCGTAATCTAATTTTTCTAGTGTTAACACCCAAAAAAACACCATAAATCGTTGTGATAAAAAGTAAAGAATTGTTAAAGGGGAAAAAAAGAATGAATAAAGATGTACTCGCAGCGAAAAAAAGAATCTTCAAGTGCACTGTTTACAAAACTAGGGTAAAGTGGGAAAAATATTTTGTAAACGGCATGGTGGTGGTGGGGTGGGGAGGGGGAATAAGAAAACGATGGAGCCCAAAAATTCTTGACCCTTGATCTACTGGGACACCGAAACCAACAAATGAACTTCAGCACCGCTGAATTTGTACATCAATTCAGTTCGGACCCGCTTGTTCGAACCGATCCTGCCATATAAAAGAGAGATAAAAAATGTAAGAAAAAAAAAGAAAATGAAGAAAGTGAAGAAAAAATATCTACTGAGCGATAAATGGTATATTTTAGCCCGAGTGTATCAAAGCCAGCGTAGGAATTTCCATTCAAAGTTGAGTACAAGACGATCACGCGCATGCTCTTCCACCAGCGGATGGGTTACCAGAAAAACAGTGTTCATCGCCACAATTGGCGACTAAAGTTGCATTAAAATATCAAACAGAATAACTAATAATTTTTATATGAATTTGTAAAATTCTATCCTTATTTGTGAAATTACATTTGAAATATATTATGAATGAATATTTATGAACCTTCAAAATCTTTCATAGGAAAAGAGAAGCATTTGTTTAAATTTCTCATTTATAAGGAAATACGTAAGAAAAGTGGAAAATCTGCAGATTTTTTCTTTTCTGGAATTCGAAAATGTATTCAAAAAATTAATTAAATTTCGAGAAAGAGAAGGAATAATACAATCAAAACTTAAAGAAAATGCTAGCATGCGGAAATGGTGTGGTAAGGTCGCCTTTCTTTTTATTCTAATTGTTTTATAGACCCTTTTAGGCTCGTCCCTTTTAATTAATATGGTAAAAATGCAAGGACATTAACATTTTTCTCTCTTTTTAACCATTTTTATTTATTTATAGACCTTAAAAACTATTTTCTAAGAGATGAAGAAAATCTTGAACAATAAATACCATACAAAACAATGATTTGTAACGCTTATAATGTTACTCACCCTCTTTGTAATTTCGAAATCAGAAATGTGATTATGTAATGCTACTACTATCTTGCACATCAATCTTGTCTTTTCCCACTACAGCAGGTGAAATGTTTAGTACTTGTTGGTATTTGAACGTTTTACCATTACAAACCAGGTGGCACTGGAAGATACAAAACCGTTCAATCATTTTTCGAAGGTTTAATGTGCTCATCTGTCTTCTAAGCAACTTCTTCATGGAAAAATGTGGCATTGGTACTTTCTTTCGTTTTTCTCTTATTAAAGCTGTGCTGGTGAAACTGGCATGAAATAAACCTGTTCGCAAGACAACTCATGTTGCAGAGATGAGAACTTCCTGCCTATTTATTTTTATTTTCATTGCTTAATGTATTTTTATCATGTCAGAACGTGAAATTGTTTAGGGGACGAGGTTTATGGCATCAACAAAAATCTGTAGGCAAAAAATAAAAATATTATTATCTGCACGAGCATCTAAAAAAAATAAGCTTTTAATAACGTGTTGCCATTGCCTTTACAAAAGATATTAAAAAAATAAGTGAATGACTACAGCAAATAAAACCTAGAAAAATGTCATTTTGAGCACGCGATGATATGAAATGAAATAAATAGGAAATGTGATATTTTTAAACAATAAATGAGAGACAAAGCTTTTTGGATCGTTTGCGATACCAAAGTGACTCAATCGATGAAACAACTTGCACGAGCAAGTGGTGCTTGTCCGCTAGAGAAATTTTGTTCTGACATGATACATTGAAATATGCATAGAAGATTTCATTACAAACTTCTTTTTTTTTCTTCTCTAGTGTAAATTGCTTAGTGTGTGTTTTTTTCTCTAGTTTCACCGAATAAATTTATAAAATATCCAGATTTTCTAAATTATAGAATAAAATTCATAATTTGTCAACAATTGGTCAGACTTCTGTCTGTTTTATTATCTTAATTATACAGTATTTATAAGCATTAAACATATAACATATTAATTTATTCATGAATCATTCGTATATAATCATTCACTTTCACTTGTGACGGTAAGTGGAGTTGAAAATATGTATGCCGTTTTGATTTGCGTATTATCATCGTAGGTGTTCATAGTTGTACTTTTAAAAATATTTACATTGGCTTATAAAATAGATTGACTAATTGATTGATCGAATAAATATGGATAAAATTTAGCTGTAAGATCGTAAAGCCCATATTTTATTTAAACTTTTAAAACTTGATTGTAGCAAAGATTAATGAAATGAGGTCTACAGCTCTAATTATTTTATATTCAAATTGATTTTAGTGAATAGTTTTGATTTGAGCGTTTATGAACATTACGGAGATTAAAAAAATCTCATAGCTAGAAAACAAAACTTACAATGTTACTATATACTCACATTTAAAAGGGTATTGCAAATAATATTTTTTTTTCTTAATCACTTAACTAGCGAGTACGAGATTTTCTACAACAATTTTCGTTAGTTGATCTGTGACTATCATATCCAAAATATTGTTAACAGAAGAACAGCCCGTCTACATGAATGTATTTTCTTGTAATAAATGCGTAAAAGCTTTTTAAATTTCATAGAGTAACTAAAATTAAACCTAATTAAAAATAAATCATTAGAATGATGATCAAATTGAGGATGAATTGAGATGTTTAACTGGAATGACAAATTTATAGAGAGAATTGGCTCAAAATGCTCATAGTTTGCTACTGCCCGAGAGCGAAGTACAGAAAAAATAGTTTAGAATCTACACTCTATAGCTGAAATAAATAAATCATTTTAATGGTATAATAATATATTTAAATCAATATAAAATGCTTAAATTATAGTTATTAAATCTTAAAAATATATATAAAATTCTTAAAAATATAAATAGAAAAAATTTCAAAAATAAACTATCGATTCTTTATATTTCTTCAAATTACATTTTCTTTCTTTTTTCTTTCATTTTTTTTTTATTATTTTTTAAAAACTGTATCTAATCTGAGTCTAGGATTCAACAAATTCATGAATTTTTATCACTTAAGATAATAAATTTATTGTTTATTTGAATCAATCGCTTGTGTCCTGACATAGGGGTAGCAGGTTTTCTCCGTAATCTGGACTTCCAGGTTTCGGGCATGGTTGTTCTTCATCTATGTTCTACCGGTGAGGTTTGCGAACGTACCCCCACCCTTCCTAGAAAACGGGAGCAAGTGAGTGCAATCTTCATATGAGCTAGAAGTCAGACTTCTACCTTCGGATGCTCATGGGTTTTTACCCTCAGAAGCTACTGCATCCCTTTCCATGGTAAGCCGATACAACATCATCAATCCAAACAAACAGAACTATGATCAATATAGAACGCTATAATATCGAAAGAATCAAAACCCTGGAAATGCGTATCCTTCGATTATCATACTTATCATATAGTCTTGTTGGTGTTGCCAAACACAAGAACGAAATATCTTTGAAATACCGAAAAGAAAAAGAGCGTCTAGTTTTTTTGGCCGCTTTTTAAAGCTCCTTCTGTTTGAAACTTTCCGCACGTGCCTCCTTAATTTGCTTTCTGTGAACTGACAAGCCACAGTGCTAAAAACACAAAACCACAAACTCGCAGGGACTCAAATTTCCACTTTTCCGCTAAAAGTATTAATCTAGACCACAAAAATGTTAATCTAGCTGACAAGCATCTTTTTTGAAAGCAATTCCGCTGAAAATGTTTTCATAGAATAAAACTTTATCGCTGCCAATTAAAATTATATCTTATTTCATGAAGATAAGTTACAAATTAGCTACAATTCATTTTCGTATAACTGGGTGGGTTAATAAGGATGTCATTTTATATATAGTCTGTACCTTTGAGATTCTTTTAGTTTAGCGTCCAAAATATTGTGTATTTTCTGACGAAAGAAGATATTTGATTGGTTAAGATAGAGTAAGCTGTGACACGTCACGTTATGCAAATCCAGTTTTGTTGAAAGGCAATGTCCACCTGTTGACCCATTGACGCCTTGAGTCCAGCATATTTTGCCCTCCTTCCATTCACTTATGGTTTTCCGGGGCTCTTTGATGTCTGATCATTTTACTGACAGTTTTCGGGAGACTCCTGATATACGACTACTATCAAAAATGATATGAACAATAGATCAGGTAGCAGATTTATGTTTGTTTTTGTTTCATGGCGCAAGAATAATATTTGGTTAAACTTCGCCAAGCAAAATGATAAAATCAAAATAGAATATTAAATATAATTCATTAAAAAATTAATTATGTCAACTTAAAAATTCATAAAATATAGTATTATAAAAATTAAAGATGTGATATTACAAAATTAACATAGGTGTTAACATATGAAAATGTAAAACAATGAGACTATGCAAAACACAAACAATAGATAAGAAGTTCTAACTGCAAGTATAAAAACGAATGACTTTTATAAGTTAAAAATATTTTGATGAAATTTTTCACCCATTAAGACTTGTAAAGTTGTTGATGATGTATGAAAATAATACATGTGTTGAGGTTTAAAAATAGGGCATTCAATCAAAATGTGTTTGGCATTAAAATCAGCATAACATGCAGGACATACTTGTCATCATATACTTTATCATCATGTGAGAACATGATGTTGTTTGGGTTAGGAGGTTTAGATGCCTCCGAAATTTATGGGGGGAAATATGTTTACCTGCTTTTACCGGTATTGCATTACGTGAACTATGTATGCTTCTTTGATAGCAGATGCGTTTATAAAAGGTTGACTTGCTTTGACAAGTATTGTTTTATTATTAGGTATGCTTCTTTGACAGCAGATGAGTTTTTTAAAAGGCTGACAAAGAACTATGGCAACATAGCCGTTATTTCATCTCAAAATCGGTTGAGCACCAATTTTTTTAATGAATTAACTTGCTTTGTTGTGATTAAATTTGTCAAAAAATATGTTAAATGTGTAATTCATTTGAAAAACTACCCCTGATAGCGAAATTTTGAACTATTTTATTTTATTCTCTCAAACGAATTTCTATTCCTTTCATTATGTCCTATACAAAATTTTATAATTTTCTGAACAATAGTTTCGCCTGTAGACAACTTTAAAGTAGGGTCGTTTAATTATGACCATCCTGTATATGTTATTGTTGCATGGGATTTCTTTCACCAATATTACTATTGATTCCAGTTGTTGCAACGAAAAGCCGTGCATCAAATTCGCTAAAACATTTTTTAATGAAAAAACATATGTGAGTTAGCTTTATCTACTTTGTGATTGGTGCATGTGATCGTTGTATATGTTTATATGATGCCATATAACACTAATGGTTTCAACTGTTATATCAAAATTTTGAATGCTTTACTTCGTGTAATTATTGTCATAACGACATCTTATATCAGAGTCGTGATGTGCAATTCGCATACGAGAATATAAGAAAGCGATGGTTAAAAAATAAAATTTTAGAATAAAATAAAAGCAGTAGAAACGGAACCTATAAGAAATGTAGAAAAACAAGCAAAATATAACATCAAAAAATATTTTATCACATTAAATGTTCACTGATTGCTGCGGCAACTTTCATGTAGCCTATAAAAACAGAAAGCAAACAAAAAATGAATGTAATGTTTGAAACATTCATATCACTCTCGAAACGCGTTTGACATCTTAATTATCTTATAAATGATAGAAATATCCTTCAGATCCTTATCAAACGCCATATTTTCGTCGATGACTGAATTGATGCATCAAACCGTGAGTATCAATTTATTCTTGCTGAATATGGGGTGGTGTCTTAAATGAGAGATCCACTTGTTGGTCTCTAAGAAATATATTCCCATCTATTTGAGGCTAATAGCTAGGTGGATACTTCGAATGCAACTAAAAGTTGAACTTGAAGGGTTACAGGTGGTGGCTTTCATGTTGTAAGAATTTTTATAAGACCTGTCTGGACGGGGAGAGGAGTTATTTGACTCTTTATTCAACCGTTTTTGAGTAGATAAAAGATCATTAAATGGTTCGTTGCGAAACAATTGGATCTCTTTAGGATTCCGCACTAAAAAGTAAAATATAATCCATTTGTAATAAATTTGAAGGTGAAACAAAATTCGTAAGACCTTTAGAGACCTACCAATTTATTTATATTCTAAATAAATTGGAATCTTGATCACTTATACATTTACAATAGCTGCTGTATAGGTGATCAAATACACATGAATATGTATCATTTCTGGACTAATAATTTTGAATGTAAAAACATCACATAATTTACAGCATTGAAATAAGAACACCGCATATTTTAAAACAATGAAATAAGAAAATCGCGCAATTTAGAGCCTTGAAATAAGAACATTAAATTATATAAAATATTGAAATAAGAACATGAAATAATTTAGAACATTGAAATAGGAATACCACATAATTTATAATCTTGAAATAAGAACATCACATTATTTAGAACAGTTAAATAAGAACATCACATTATTTAGAACAGTGAAATAAGAACATCAAGAAGTTTAGAGCCTTGAAATAAGAACATTATGTTATTTAAAACATTGAAAAAAAAATCCTCACATAATTTAAAACATTAAAATAAGAACATCACATAATTTAAAAAATTGAAATAAGAGCTTCACATATTTTTATATAATTTTGAACATAATTTAAGCAAACTCATAACAATAACTGAATTTGGTAAAATCAATTATGCGTTTAATTCATCAATTAAACGAGGAAAAACGCTTAATTCGGAGCTATTTATTATTTATTTGAAGAAAACAATTAAAAACTTCATTATTTGTTGTTTATGGGCAATTACTCATTACCAGTTCGTTAACGTATTGTCCATACTTGTATTTTTTTAATACTTGTTAAACAATACCGTATATTACATTTTAAATTAGTCAAGTGCTAGATTCGGTCATTGGAAGCTTTTCTTTAAAATATTCATCTTTGTCAATCAACAACGTTTTGTTTTCTGATCTTGCCAACAAAGAAACTAGTGATATTTTTTTCAAAATTTTTAACCTCACAATAGCATAGCGTTGATTCATGCTAGGTAAACTTTCATATCTATTTAGAATTTCAATTTCATCTAACAAATGAATCCGTTTTTTTTATTATCGATTTTGCATTCGCAATACAGTATATGGCTATATGGCTATATACAGTATATGGCTATGGAAACAGTATATGGCAATTTAATGTATTTATACCTGAACTGGCAATTTAGAATGATTTAGGTTCACACGACTTCGCTCCAGTTTCAAAAGAAAAATGTGAACAATCCATGGAAAAAATGTCTTGTAGATGTTTTATTACAAATTATTTAATTTTCTTACACAGTATTTTAATTTTTAATGACACCGGGTTATTTTATATTTTGCTTTTGCTTTTACTTTTACATAATACATAGTAGCTCAACTTTCTAAAGATGTTATTTTTATTATTTCAGACATTTCAAAGTTTTGTGTCCACCTCTATACTTCTTATTAAAAATAAACGTGTCATTGTTTAATGCACACCTGCTATTCCACGGAATAAAAATAGTAAGTGTTTTTTATTTATAAAAAATTTAACTATTTAACTAATTGTTAAGTAACACAACAAAAACCTTTTCGTCATGATTCATCCTTTCTGAGTGAAGTTTGAAGTTCTTATAAAATACCAAAGGCTAATTCGTGATAATTATATCACGAATTAAATTAAGTAGGGAAACAGTCATACACAGCATAAATGTACGTGCAAGAAGTTTTAAATACAATTTTGTTCATGATTTATACCTTTAAAAGTTTAAATAGAATAAATAACTTAAGAGTTTTAGATTTTTATATAGAATTTCTTCCAGTCATTGGTTCAGTTAAGATCTAGTTATTGCATGAATAAATCCTATATACCAGTGAGAAGCTGAAAATATTTTTAAACTAACACTGTAGCAAATAAATAAACATTAAAAAAATTATATATAAAAATTTTTTAGGTATAAGTACATTTTTTATGCAATGCCTTTTAGAAACATTATGCATAAATTTTTTTAAATAAAAATATTCAAATATAAAGAATAACAAAATGCACAAAACACTCTAACTGTTTCAAATATTGATCTCGAAAAATTTTAAAGACAAAGAATTGATATTTTTTTCCATAAGCTATTAATTTCTTAGTAAAAAAAGTGAAAAAATGGCAAGTAAAAAAAATTAAATATATTTACCATAGTTGTATTCAATTGGAATGATAGAATTAAAAGTAAAATGTTCTTTTCACCTTTAATTAATAAAACAATTAAATAAAAATTTGTAGAAAAATATTAAACAGTTTTGATTTTTATATTGTACAAACTATTTTTATTGTTCCACTTTTATTTAAAATTAAATTTGCGATTGTTAAAGGTTTCATTAGATAAATAATAATGATAAATTTTTAATATTTAATATAACCAGCGGGTGACCGAGCTCCGCTCGGAGAAAACAGGTATCGAAGCTAACTCGTTGAAATGTCGGAAATGCGGAGCGATTTTCGACTTGGCAACCATTCCTCGTATTATAGTATAAGATAAAATTAAAACTTAAGCTCCAAGCATGCGTTAGGAGTAAAGGGGAAAAAATTATCTTATTAATATGTTGCCATCAGATTGACAAAAACTCAAATTTAAAAAAATAAATTATTATTGCGCATTAAACATATAAAAATGCAATTTTCATCACGTGTCTGCATGAAATGAAAAAATATATATATATGAATATTGATATAGATGGCATATTGGCTATAGATGGCAGCACGTTACCACTTGAAAATTTAAGTAGCCATTAGGGCGAACTAATAAAGTTTGAAAATATCCTATCTGTAACTCCGAACTGCTCAACCGTAGCGCTTCAAAACCGGCGCCAATCGATTCCTCGTGGCCAAAAACCCCAGACCCCCAAGTTTACCGGAGTTTATTAATTCTGGGGCGAATTTCGACTTGACAACCATTCCTCGTATTATAGTATAAGATATCGTATTGTTAGTATTTAATACTGCTCATAAATCGTTATCATAATTATAATGTAATCTACCAATCAATTTCTTTCAAATTTACTGCTAGATATCTTATATTTTGTAACAGAATATAATTGATGGCTTCATATATTTTGTACCTGTGTGTAATTGATGGCTCTATGTATTTTGTACCATAATGTGATTGATGACATCTTATATTTTTACCAGAGTGTAATTGATGGCATCTTATATTTTGAACCAGAGTACAATTGATGGCATCTTATATTTTGTACCAGAGTATAACTAATGACATCTAATATTTTGTACCAGTGTATAACTGATGACATCTTATAATTCGTACCAGAGTGTAATTAATGGTTTCATATGTTTTGTACTAGTGAGTAATGGATGACTTTATATATTTTGTGCCAGAGTGTAATTGATGCATCTTATATTTTCTACCAGAGTGTAATTGATGGCGTCTGATATTTTGTACCATAGTGTAATTGATGGCATCTTATATTTTCTACCAGAGTGTAATTGAGAACCTCTGATATTTTGTACCATAGTGTAATTGATGGCATCTTATATTTTGAATCAGAGTGTAACTGACATGAATCTATCAAATGATAATTGAAACCTTAAAATATTGCAATACTGCATAGCTTTCATGAACAAAAGAAAATTTTACACATTAAAAATAAAAAATGGATTGCAAAAATTCTAGCTATACTAACATGCAAAAAAATTAGATAAAATTAATAAACAAAAATGCAACAATCACACTTTCATTAATAAAAGTCACAAGGGATATTATTCTCATAACGGCGGTTTTATTTCTTTAACAGACCTCATAAGACTCTGATACTGGAAGACTTGTTCCCCATTTAGTATTCTAGCTAATTCCATCAAAAAGTACTGTCTTTCAAGTGAAAGACATGCCGCTCTGAAAAGGGATCTTTGTTTAGCCACCCTGTCTGGTATCCCACGACCAAAAAGACCATCTCTGAGTATCTCTTACTTATTCCTGTAAGCAATTAATCTCAAACCTGAATTCTCTGAAAAGTAAATGTAGGTTTTTGAAGATGTCAACTCGGAATTAATGTCTCGGATTGAAAACGATTAGTTACAAAATGGGTGGCATTATTTCCAGAGAAAATGCATGTCGTGCAGAGTGCTTTCGCTTCTTAAATGCAATTAAAGCATCTTTCTGTCAGACTTGTACCCATTTTCTAGTAATTTTCTGATACGATTTTATCATCGGAATAATACAGTCAACATAATGAAATATTCAAAAAACAGAATTTTATTTTCATGAATGTACAATTAATGCCATTATTACTCATAATTTACATTAATTTTACAAAAAAAATATCTTTAACCCTATGCAGTCCGAAAAATAATTAGATGCAAAATTATTCACCTAATACAAAGATATGTTTATTGCTATGAAAAATAAATATATATAATTCTTTTAAGTCGAATTTATTTGAAAAATGAATCTACATCTCTTAACCATTATGTAGGCGTTTTTATCAATTAAATTTGAAAAATGAATAAATAAAACATGAAAATGATGCGCAGTTTTGAATATCGAGTCACACTCGACTCGGACCCTAAAGGGTTAAAGTTTTCGTATATACTTTAATCTAATTTTTAAAGTAGACCTTAAAGAGCAAACTATTTTTAATCCTAGATGAAAACGACTTTGGAATATATTTTACAATAAGCTTGAAGACATTTTGAGATGACCATCTTCACTAAGTATGAGTTTTTTTACCGGTGTAACGCCACTTTCGGCCCACACCTAATCATCCTCAGAATAATAAGACGTATGGTGCGCATACTAAAAGAAACATATTTATGGAGCTCCGACGAAAACTTTCAAAAATATTCCTGACGCGCAGTTTAGAAAAGCACTCGGAAAAGTAATTCGATGCATAATTATTCAATATACAAGGGCTTGTTTATTGCTCCAAATTTGTGTGTGTGTGAGAGAGAGAGAGTTTAAAATTGAATTTCTCCGTCTTGTTACCATTCTGTAGCTATTTTCAATAATCAAAATTGAAGAATAAATAAATAAAACGTCAAAATGATGCACCGTTTTGAATGGTGCCCAAGATGCACCATCGGGTGCAAAAGGTTAAACTAAGAGAAGTATTAAGGCAAAATAACAAAACTTCACTCCAAATTCGAGGAACGTAAGTTTTCAAGAATTTATTAGACTTGAACCATTTGTTATAATCCTGTATTACCCATTTGGCAATGTTGTTCTAGAAGAAATATATGAAAATATAAATTATATATTATCTTGATCTATCGAAGAAAACAAAGTTTTTCTCCTTCAAATTGACAAAATTTTTAAAAAGCCTAATTCAGAACCTAAACATAACCTTAGGAATCGAAAATGGACGAAATAAAGTATCATAATTTTTTAAAAAAAGTTATATATAATTTAACATCGATCTTGGGCTCCACCAATCTGTAGGATTCTACATTTCGAACGATGCATGTAATCAAGACAACGTATTGTACCCGTCTCGCAGAGAACCTCTTAGGATCCAGTGCAAGATTAGCAGTTAGTAATTATAAGTAATATTGGCCGACAGTATACAGATTTAATCTTTTCCTAACTGGAACTACGAGAACGAACTTTATTTGTTGTTGTTCTCTTGTGCCGCTTTACAATGGAAGGGGGTGCAGTAGCTTCTGAGGGTATGGACTCCTGAGCACTCGAAGGCAGGTCTGACTTCTTGCTCATACGCGTTACAAACCCTTTTTAGGGGACGGTCTTCATTCGTGCATTTCATTCATTCATCAACAGATCGTAATTTAGATCTAAAACAAAAAACGATCACTTCTTACCCAGTACCCCCAGTGGTATTACTCTCGCCATGGAGGACTTTATGACCACGACAGATTTAACGTGTGCCAGATACCACTCATACACAGAGAGAGAGAGAGTCTTTGGTTATCGGGTTAGAACTCTCAGTCTACAGGAAGCGAATCCCCCGCCCTATCAACCAGAATATCCCTTCCTACTTTGGTATGTGATAATTCAGATTCTATCAGAGCTAAAATAGAGAACGATCACCTCTGACCCAATATCCCCAGTATCCCCTCGATCCGGGGGACTTCGTGACCACGATAGATTTAACGTTCGTCGGCCACCACACACATAGAGAGTCTTCGGTTATCGGGTTCGAACTCGCAGCCTAGGGGAAGCAATCCAAAGCCCGACCAACCAGGCTATTCTGACCTTACTAACTTTCTACGTTTATTTGTTAATGAATTTTGAATTGTTTTATATTAAAGTCATCATATGATATTATTAGATTTGTATTTACGTAGGTAAGTACATATTTTTTTATTTATTTTAAGTTTTAAAAAATATTCTAGCTCTTCTTAGCTCACCACACCTACTCCCCTGGGTAATTCCGCAATACTTTGAGAAAAAAATTCGAAGTAAACCGTATCCTAGAAAAGGCTACCTCCCCATCCTGCTCTTATCTATCAAATGATCATACCGGAATTTACATAATTTTTCTATTGAAAAACTATATACCTTATAAACCTATTATTTCATATTTTCAAGTTGTAATAAAATTCATATTTGGATTAATTTTTGATATCAATATTCCAAATGCCTTCAAAGTATCAATCATTGTTTTATAAAATTTCGTTCAAAATTTTCCTTTCCTTATTCTGCACATACAGAAAGATTTCAAAAGAATAATAAGAAGAAGAAAAAAAACTCACTATAAAATAAAACTTGATTTTAACTCTTTTTGAGATTCCAAAGTCATCTTCAATCGCAAACATTCGCGCTGCAAAGAAGCAGTAGAATCCAGAGATTCGGGGAGGGACGTAGTATCTCGCTGACACATTCCTCACGCCGCTCTATGACAAGCTGATATATGAACAATAAATTCCTTTCGGTGTCGAAAGAAAGTAAAAATAACTCTGATAAGTGTTTTGTTCAACATCTCCGGTGATTTATTTGGGTGGATGCGGATCTCGGCCGTGACATCCCTTCCGAAGGATTTTAAACAAAATTCAGTTTAGTTCAGTATCGTAGAATCGGATATCTGAACGCCGGTTCTCCGATATGCAGATATCAGGCAATTCATTCTAACCGACATCCGTTGAGAGTTTGCTTAGTACGCAGAATCGAAAAATGTTCTACTTTATTAAGTACTTTGGAGGGTTACATAAAACAAACAGTGTCAATTTATTAGGCATTGTTTTGTTTTATTGCAATGCACTTCTGTAAAATATTTTTACAGTCATTAAAAAATATCTTAAAATCATTTTTGTAAAACTTTTCAATTTTTTTTTCGAATTTCAATTTATCTAAATTAAGAATTCACACCCATGACCATGAAGAGGCAATATCAATCGCGAAAAAAATCACATGGTCCCATATCAGGTAAATACAGAGCTCATGGAGCCGTATTTTATCATATATTGTCAAAAAATCAAGAACAATAACGACAATTTGTCGTTTAAAAAAGCCTACGAATAATTCCTCGACAGTTTTTATAGTTTTTGACCTTGCCCGTATAAAAACTTGTTTAATAATACCAGTAATTTTTAAATGACAAAGACTTAAAGTTCCAATTTTTTTATTTCCCCAATATGTTTGTTTATTTTAAGACTAAGCGAATGGTTTTCTAGGGCTTGCTTCATCTATGACAGATTCTTTACTTTTTTTTGAAATATTTTATTCCACTCATTGATTTTTGATAAGTTTTTGTTTTTAAAGAATTGTCGCAACATTTCAAATAACTTCGCGACAAGAGTTGTTTTGAATACTTTATTAAAATAATATTTAATTGTTTCGAATAAAATTGGAAATATAATTTGTCTGAAATTTTTTTTATTTGAATATACATTCAAACAAAATTTAATGTACATTCTTTATTCGTTAACAGCTATCGTTTTGAAAAATTAGCAAAATTAAAATTCATCTCTAACGTTATTGTCAGATAACAACAGGGAATAAATTTCTGGCAATGGCCAGATATTTACAGATGTCAGAACAGGAACTTCATAAAAGTTTTAAGATTATATTTGCTATGCAAATATTTTTAATGAAAACGATACGTCTCTGAATACTATTAAAACATAGCAGTATTCTATAGACGCCTGTTCCACCTGAAGATTCGAGGAACACGGCTTTAGGCTGATCACCTAACTGAATCATATGCCTGGCACCCCAAGACTCTCCATTAAGAAAGCAGATGGGCACTGTACACCTTGGCTCACATTGGGCTGTCGTGACACTAAGTTTTGCTTTAGTATATAAAAAAAGTGTAATTGTCAAAAAAATTCGGATTTAGTAAATATCTACAATTTAATGTTCGATGAGTCCGAAAAAACATAATTTTGTAATTATGACCGTCAGTTTGTCTGATCGTCTATTCGCCCTTCTGTCTGTTAATGAATTCGAAATTCAAAGCCATTTGAGATAAGGAATTTCGTATATAGTATTCATAAAAAATGTATAGGTTCGTAAGATATTTCAAACGAAATATATTCAGCGGAAATCTGGCTGGCTGGCTGAATTCAAATGCCCATTATAACAAACATATAGTGTCGAGCTAAGTATTAAAAATTTGGTACATCGAATGAGAATCTAAAATGTATATCTGTTATCAAATTTTAAACTTAATTTGGTAAGGGATTAATCGCCTGTAGATCTATACTTTCGGTTATTGTAAACCAAATAACTCAAAAATGCAACGACATGAATAAAAGAAATTCGTTATGCAAATGATAATGTCAGTAAAATGACAATAGCAAGTTACATTTTGATTTTAATCGATCGTTAAAAGAGAATCCGAAATATATATTCACCTTTCTTCATATTTCTTATGTACGTGAGCCTGAAAATAAAAATTTGAGCACTTGTTGCTTTCATGGCCTTTCACCATGCCGTCAGTTTTAAGCAGAGCCCAGGGGAGGGGGAGGGGAAGGTTGAATACTTTTATCTGAGAGTATGTGAGAAAGGTCAGTTATTTCAGTAATTACGTATTAGACCGTCAATGTGTCAACAATCGCCAACCACCTCGAGCCAATTTACTTAGGTGGCCAGAACTCTTTGGTACATTACACCGCCATAGTTTGTCCATTTTTAAGTATAAACTCACCTCATGTCCATTCCAACACATATTTTCAGATGCAATAATTCCATAATTTTGGAAATACGTCACTGCATCTTTTTCGTTGGTAGGCAAATCCCAAATTTTAATCATTTGAACGAGTCAAAAAAAAAAAAAAAAACAGAAAAGCGTTTAATGATTTTTTGCCAAACCAACAAAATGGCAATAGACAAATCTTTGTACTAGGTGAATAAATTTGCATATAATTATTTTTTGGACTGCAAAGGGTTAAGTATTATAAAACTTGTTTTGAAGCACTTAAAACAAAAAGAGGAGACTTGAGATATGCATCTAATACTTTTCATGAGAAGGCGTCTAACAGCAGGTAGGAAAGTGTGATTTATAGATAACAAATACATAAAAAATCTTTATTTTAATTACTGAACAATTATATTTGTATAAGCATTTTTTACAGTAAATGAAACTGAAGTAGATGAATACTTCAGCTTTTTGCGTAATAATGGATTTTTTTTATTTAATATTCTTAATGTTTGAACCAATATCTTTATAAAGCCTCTAGAATTTTGTTTCTAAGTCTATTTTTTAGGAAATCACACTATTTTTGTTTTATATTTGCATCTAGATGCGTTTTAATACTATTTTCCATCTTTCAATAATATTTTTTTTCAAATTCTAATCTTCTATAGCGTTTCCTTACGAATCCATCATAAATTAAAGTCGAATGAATATTTTCTGCTCCAATTTGGTATATTAATTTCTCAATATTTCTTTCAGTTTCTGAACAAGAGGATTAGTAATCAACTCATTTAGAAATATTATATAGTTGTTTGACTGCTTCACAATGTGGAAAAAAACTGAAAAATTTTACCAACCTCACCCAAATATTGAAAGAATGGATTGAAATACAGCTTTTTTTTTGGTTCAGGAGCTAGATATATTTCTTAAGCTACTACAAAATTTTAAGCAAATTATTTGATTAATCTCTAAATTAGAAGATTTTTGCTTCATACCTCTTTTTTTTGGGAAAAAAGATTTTACATCATTCGACGTATTTTAAAAATATAGTTGTTTTCAAACGTTATGAAAAAAATTCATTCCAAATGTAATCAAATAATTTATAAAATTTTAGTGCTTTATTTTTAATGAAATAGCTATGTTGATTAATTTATTGGTTATACTAATTCTCTTTTTACATTTAATGCAATACAATAAAATTTTCCCCCAGAATAAATGAGAAATTCTTAGTTACAATATTCCCGTATAAACACAAAAATTAAAAGAATATTTAACATATTTATAAATTATTTCAAAATTCAGTATTATATAATACTTATTGATTTATAAATGCTCGAAATAAAACATAAAGATTCCTTTTTTTCAATAACCTTATGTAAGTTTCTTTAGGCCAATTTTATAATGCAGTTATCTACAGATAATATATTCTTAATTAATTAACACTTTACTATGCATCACCAGGAAAGATATTGTTTAATGTTAGGTATTTTATGCAAAAAATATTTCCTGCTTTTTTTAATGACATCCGACATTGACATTTTCCTCTTACTCCAAAAAACTGCGATTATGTTATTTCTAATATTGCAGAATGGGGAGTGTGTAAAGAAATTATATTCGAATGTTCCTTAAAATAGTTATAGCTTCCTCAACATGCTCATGGCTGCAAAATTCTAGCTTTACAACAGCTTTATATAATTTTTTCATAACATTTTATGCATTATCTTTTTTTATCTCTTGGATGTATTTAATTAGAATTTTAACTCAAAATTACTTACTTCTTAGAATCATTACAGATCTATCATTTCACGGAAAAAGAAAGAAAACATTCTTTGATTATCATCTTTAATTTTTTTTCTTTCATTTCTTTGGGAGAAAATAATTACTTTAAATTTATAACCACCAGTAAGGAACGACTTTAGGTAATATTCTAAAAGCTACTGTCAAATATAAAATTCTAATGCTTTGGCATAAAATTCAATAGCAGAATTTCCCCCAGAATCACCAAATCATGCTTATCAATATTTCCTGCCCTGAAATGTCATCATGTCATTCATTGTATCGAATAAAAGTTTTTTAAAAAAGTGAGAGAGAGAGAAAAAAAAAGAAATCTGATGCACTAAAAAAACTGTATTTCGACTTTTTTTAAAGCTTCGAACGTCACTTTTACTTACCGGACTTATGTATCAAAGAAGTGACGGAATTCCGAGATAAACCAAGGAACAAGAAACAGAAATCGTCTGACTGACACATTCCTCATGACGCATTTTTGACAACTGAAATGTGAACAATAAATACCTTAAGCTTCAGAAAGAAGGCGACAAATGGCTTCAATAATTTCTTCTTTCAACACTCTCTAGATAGATATGGAGTTCACCAAGCACGAACTGACAAATAAAATCATGATCTAAAAAAATAGATAAAAAGGCTTGAAATCCGACATAAAATACTATAATTATATAATTAATAAAATAGCTTTAAAAATGAATAAAAAATAATACCAGAATGGATTGTAATATAAATAAAATTCCACACACAAAAAAAGAATGCCATATAATATTTTAAATACTATAAACAATCATTACGTCTCATTTAATAAAAAATTGGAAAAATAACTTGACAGAAATTAAATTATTCCATAAGAAATATTTTTATTCCATCTTTAAATTTAAAAGTTTACATTTTCAATGATGCCAATTTTATATTCGTGAAATGTTTCTTTCAATTTTTATCAACTCTCCAAAATTTAATAAATGAATAGATGCAGACGATTTCTAAATAAGAAAATTTATTAAATATTCTGTTGCTAGGCAACGGCAAGATTTTAAACTACTCGACTTTTTTATATTTATATTTTATTTTTTAAATACTTATAGAAATGTTTTTATTATTTTAACAAAATAAAAAGTGTATTTATTAAATTAAAATTCCAGACGACGGAAATACTTTATGTACATTAATATTTCATATAAAAATATTCTTTTACATTCAAAATAATTAATTCAAAAAAAAAACGTTTGTTTACATATACGTCGCGATTCGGTCAAGTGCTAATATTAAGAATTATCTTACTTTTTCGCAGACGACAAGTAATTAAAATCTTACTCATAAACACTGAAAAGTAAACAGCATTTAATTGAAGTTTCTTGCAATAATCAATTAAGCTACCAGTTTTTTTTATCACTAAAAAAACATATAAATTTTATCTGAAATAGCGCTAAGCATTTCATCCAGTTTTATTTAAAATTATATCAAGGATAAAATTTACGCCGCTTAATTAAAGTCTAAAATGTGCAGTAAAAATTATCAATAACATAATAACAAATAATAAGAATAATTAAAATAATTAATAAAGGAAAAGAAACGGAGTAATAAATTACAGTATTCATGTGTATATACAGTCGCTCAAAAAATTGAGAGTACACCTTACTTTTACTTGATAAATCAGACATTCAATACATATAACACATTAACTAGAAGTCCTTGCATATTTTTATTTTTACACATAACAAATAGTTTAATTTAAAGAAAAAATAAAGAAAAATCAACGAAAAACATCTTAACTGAAAAATATCGGAAGCATTTTAGATAACATATGCAGATTTTTGGCTAAAAGATTTGGAATACACCAACGAAATTTTTGTAATATCGCGCAAAGAAAGAAAACATTAATATTTAATTGCAAGTCTTTTGGCTTTTATAACGATCTTTAGACGTCGTGGAATAGATTTAATTAGTTTTTGGTGGTATTTGAAGATATTTTACGCATTCTTCTTGCAACAATTGTTTTAAACAGGATTTGTTTCTAATTTTGTATTTTTGAACCACTATTTTGAATGTTTCCACACACATTCAATGGCATTGATATTAGAGTACTGTGGTAGTGCGTGTAAATGCTGTTTGCAATGAGAAAACACAATTACTTTAGCATAACGTGCATTCTTTTTGGGGTCATGGCCCTGCTGGGAAATGAAATTTTCACATAAAGCAAATTTTTTGCACTTCAGATTCTTATGACCATGTAGTTCATCCAACTTGGTGCAGAAATTTCTTTATTCATAGTCAGAAATGTAAGTTCTGAAACTGTGCAAAATGTCATGAGACAAGCTGGATATAAAAATTAAAATGTTAGAGAGAAACCATTCATCAGATTGAAAATTCAGAAGAAAAAAAAGAATTTGAAGTATTCAACAAATCCCCAATTGAAGACCGATAACTTTTGGAAGAAATTCATATGTAATGATGAAAGAAAATTCAACATTTTTAGCAGTGGCAACCGTTACAACGTATGGAGAAAAAGTAATACTGCTTTGGATTTGAAAATTTTACGTTTTACAGTTAAACCACTTGGTGACTGTGACATGATTTAGAATGGTATGGATTCATCCGAGATAGGAAATTTATTTCTTATTGATGACATTATGAATCATATGGTTTATTTAAATATACTTAGTAGCAATATTAAGGAAAGTGATAAAAATTTGGTTTTAGGTGGAAATTTCATTTTCCAGCAGAGCAATGACCCCAAAAAGAATGCACGTAATGCTAAAGTAATTGTGTTTTCTCATTACAAACAGCATTTACACGCACTACCACAGTACCCTGATATTAATGCCATTGAATGTGTGTGGAAACATTCAAAATAGTGATTCAAAAATACAAAATTAGAAACAAATCCTGTTTAAAACAATTGTTGCAAGAAGAATGCGTAAAATACCACCATATATTTGTCGAACCAGCAACATGACGTCTTAAAGTCCTTATAAAAGCCAAAAGACATGCAATTAAATATTTACACTTTCTTTCTCTTCGAGATTTTACAAAAATTTTGTAGGTGTACTCTCAATTTTTTAAGGAAAAAGTCTGTAGCGTCAGCCTTATAAGCTAAATAATATCCTTCGAGCTGAAGGGTCCCTTTTGCTCGAACGGTATATCGCTCGGCTACTGGCTC
>JAOUZG010032691.1:2204090-2231301 GCA_026289955.1 Argiope argentata | reverse complement strand
AGTCCTATTAACGTCCCGTTTTCAAACAACAGTAGGGCTATTTTGGGGAGGATCTCGTAAATTTGAACTTCAGCAGAAGAACCTTATGAAAGATATCTTTTAAGGTGATTCCTGAAGAATGAAAAAAAATAATAATAATTAAAATATAAGCGTTCTATTAGATTACGGGAAAATTATATTAAACCACCGGAAAAAAACTACTGTAGCTAAGTCTACAGTTTAAGTGAGCCTTCTTTAGAGAAAAAAATAAAGAATCACAGGTAAAAGCCGAAAAATAAAAGCAAAAAACACACAAATTATCCTGAAGTATTTATCCGTAAAAGTTTTAACAGCCAATGAAAGGATTTAAAAGACATTGATAATATCATGACTTCATTCTTTAAAAAGTTTCCTAATTTATACAAGGGATCTTCTGTTTCCAACAACATTTTCGCATCATTGATTTCCAACAATAGGCTTCCGAAATGAAAAAGATTTTTTTTTTTATCATGTGAGATGATGATGTTGTTTTGGTTAGGAGGTTTGGGTTTCTCTGAAATATACAGGTCAAAAATAAAGATTATGCATTTTACTTTTTCCCCCCCTTCTTCTTAAAGATTTGCTTTTACCTGCTTTTACCAGTACTGCATTATTATTATGTATGCTTCTTTGAAAACAGATGCGTTTT
This sequence comes from Argiope argentata, assembly GCA_026289955.1. NCBI lineage: Eukaryota > Metazoa > Arthropoda > Arachnida > Araneae > Araneidae > Argiope > Argiope argentata. Next base: position 2,230,634 of record JAOUZG010032691.1, on the reverse strand, counting down.
TGATATGCTTTTACCAAGAATTCTTTATTATTACGTATGCTTCTTTCAAAGCAGATTTTTTTTAAAGGTTGGCATGCTTTTACCAGGATTGCTTTATTTTACGTAATTCTTTTTAAGAAATTGTTTATCTATTTGCTTGTATGGCTGTCTATCTGTAACAAGGATAATTAAAAAAATGCTTTGATCTAGACGATTAAAATTTAGTATACAGTCTTTACATCACATTTGTTGTTCTCGCGTCCCGCTTTACATCGGAAGGAGGGGTGCTGTAACTTCTGAGGGTATGGAGACCTGAGCACCCGAGGGCAGAAGTGTGACTTCTAGCTCACACACACTCGCAAACCCTTTTTACGGGGAGGACTTCATTCATTCATCCTTAGGATCGTAATATAGATTTGAAACAGTGAATGATCACCTCTGACTCAGTACCCCCAGTGGCATACTCTCGACATGGAAATTTGTGACACGACTTTGTGACCACGACAGGTTTAACGTGCTCCAGCCATCGCAACGCACGCGCGGAGAGTCTTCAACAGGCGGATTTGAAATCGCAACCCAAGGGATGCGAATCCAATGTTCTGGCATATTAAGTTTACTAGAGTGTATGCGAGTTAGTTTTGGAGAGACCATCCACATGTTTATGAAGCCTTTTGAGCTTTCAATATGTCATTTCACTAGCCGGGGGGGGTAGGGCGTTTTAGATTATTTGAATAAAAATTAGTCTGTTTCGTTTTTTTTTTGTTTAATCGCCGGAACTTGAATTCATTAATTGGAAGATCTTGTGTTTGGATCTTAATTTTATGAAAAAAAGACAACACTTTGGATAATTGATTGATTTAATTTAATATTAAATTTAATAGTAAGTCACATCATTTCATGCATAGATTCTGCAAACATTTAGCTGCCTTGCCCTGAGACACCCATTGACCACTGTAATATTCCTGGGTTCCTGCACTCGATAATTAGCATTTTTGGCCAGCTGTGTCATCAACTGTCTAACATCCTAACATCGTTAATTGCCTCCAGACTGTCAGATGGGGGATCCTCTCCCTCTTTACAGGTCATCTAGATATTAGTTGAGTCCAGATAAAGAACCACATGTGCAATTTTCGTCTTTCCAAGGAAATAAATCGAATCTTCAAAGCGGAAGAGTGTCAAACCCTTCGGATGCAAATCTTTATTTATTTATTTTTATGAAGGGTCAGTTACGACGGTGGATCATTAACTGATATTCCCACGGCCGACTGAAGACCATTGAGGTTTTGTTCTGAATAATCATTGGGTAAGAGGGAACTCAAGTGCACCAATGTGAAAATGAGAGGTGGAGTTTTGACAGAAAATAAAATGCGTGATTTTTGGAAGAAGAGGAAGAATCGTTTTGAGGAGAGGAGAGTGATGTTTTGTGATTCAAGCTTCTGAGTTAAGATCCACCCAATGAAGATTGGTGGATTCCTTACCTTGTGATGACCTGTTATCTTTTCTTGTGAGGTTGTTTCTTCAAAATTAATCTAGAAACTATTCATGTAAAACTTTCAACTGCCGGGTCCGAGTCCCGGTTAGGGCATGGTTATTCTTCTGTGCTTTATCTGTGAGGCGTGTGAATGTGCACCCCTGTAAAAAGTGGCTGTGTATGCGAATAAGATGAGTGTGTAGCTAAAGTCATACTCTTGGCCCTAATTAGCGCAACTTCAAACAAGAGACCCTTATTTTGGCTTAAATCCGCTGGTGCACCAGCGGACTTGTCCATGGGAAGTGCCATTAGTAACAACAACAATAACAACTCTTCACGTATAACTTTTAACTATGATGTAACTATTATCAATCATATTACCCTAGATGAGAATGAGTTGTTCCTGAGTACATAACGCTGTAAGCAAAAAAAAAATCTTTAAACGCCATCCTCTTATTTGATAGTACAGAATCAATTCATTACACTTCTATTAGATATGCACTATCCCATCATCTAAAAATTTCTGAAGTAATCCCAAGTAATATTTGCAGGATAAAATTAAAATCGCTCGTTCTTTTCAAATTTTGCAATACTTGACCTCATAACAACTGTTACAATGTAGACAGATCCCAGGTCAATACTTATATTTAGTTTCCGCTGTATAAATCTGAAGTTAAAAGTGTATAACAATATGTAGGTATCAGGTGCTTCAAATGATTACTTTGTCACAAATCCTACTTGAGAAATGTGGAGATAAGTATCTTATCTTTAGTATTTATCTTACTACTGATTATCATTTCTACGGTATAAATAAAACCTGATTCAGTTTCTTTGGTAAGAACCTTCTATGAATTATTGAGCCTTTGTATGATGCATCAGAGACCCGCTTTAAGCAATTTGTGAAATATTATAGTATGATGAAAAGGAAAGAAGTGTCGACACATTTTTAATTGTTCCAAGAATTTTTTTTAAAAAGTATTTGTGCAGAATTTGGAATTTTTGTTCCGAATTATCAATTATAATGCTTGAAATTAAAATTTTATTAGAATTAAAATGTAAATTTTACAAACAGCTTTAACAATAATCCTTCTATTATTACATAATAAGTTATTGTTTCACTAAGCATTTTACTTTTGTGCATCGCCGGCCTTCTGGCACAAAGGTAGTGTTTCGTCCTCGTGTTCTGGGAGTCCCGGTTTGGGCATGGTTGCTCTTCTGAGTGCTATCTGTGAGATGTGTGACTGTGCCCCCATGTAAAAAGGGGTTGTGCAAGCAAATGTGATGAGTGTGTAGCTAAGTCGTAATCTTTACCCTAGTTGGAGCTACTTCAAAAATAAGAGACGCTCCTTTCGGCTTAAATCTGATGCTGTATCAGCGGGAGGCTTGTCCATAAGCAAGTGTCATAAATAACAACAACAACATTTAAGTGCATCAGTTTGATCGCATTTTGTGGCTTTAAATACAAATATTAGAGAAAAAAATGGATTAATAATAAGAAAAGGGGTTTAGATAAATATGTTTATCAAGCATGAATAAGTTCTAAATCAAGGCAGTTTCTTGCGTTATTTTTCTTCTATAAGTAGTATAAAATGAAGTCTCTTGTCTGTATGTTTGAAAACGAAAAAGATCAATAAATACTTAATTGATGTTGAAGAAATGTGTACCATTTTGTAGAGTATTTATTGCTGCAGATTTGTTTAAAGTCATGACAAAATAAAAAAAATTATAATTGCGATTTTAATGATTTTCCTATTATGATTCGTTCATGCGTGAAAAAACAGTATATGTGCTTTGCACGTATTTGAGCATGTCCTGAAACCTCAAACTGTGGATAGAACTGTTGTACACATTCGTAATGTATTTCTTTGTTTCTTTGTTGACGTCTGATTTTAAACAGCAATTCACAACTCATTATGCCCCCCCCCAAAAAAAAGAAATCCAACTTTGACCGGAGCACATTAAATGCCAAAACGCTTCGTTATTATCATAATTCTAAACTGTTCTCTTATTTCTTGATCCAATTCCATTTTTCTTATTTAATCAATTCAACAATAGATCTGTATAAATGTGCTTCTCAAGCTCCGAGTGAAGGGATGAAAATTCGTCAGTCTAAAGAAATCCCTTTATATGATACCTATTTTCCCTTTATCTAATCGAGAAATAGCTTTTATCCTTTAAACATTTAACCGCCCCAAAGTGACTGAATCAGATCCCTGCTGAGCGGGCCGATATCAGCTTTGAAGACCATGCCTACTTTGTAGTAATTTCCTAAATTTTAGTGGAACAACGAAATTTTGCTTAATTTTTTTAAAGAAATATCTATCAGAATCTCATGCTATAATTTCATCAGCAAAAAATATTTATCGCTTTTTATGCTTCAGCTTTTGTGTTGTTGTTATTCATGGCACTTGCCTATGGACAGGCCCCCGGCTGATACAGCAGAAGATTTAAGCCGAAAGGGGCGTCTCTTATTTTTAAAGTAGCGCCAACTAGGGCCAAGAGTACGACTTAGCTACTCACTCACCACATTTGCTAGCGCAGTCCTTTTTCACAGGAGGGCACATTTATACATTTCACAAATCGCACACAAAAGAATAAGCAAACCTGGACTTGAACCCGGGACTCCCAGAAACATGGACAAGCTCGATTAGGTAATTAGCGATTTCAGCTTAATCAGCTTATCTTTTGTAGTAGCGCCATCTAGTGCCAAGAGTACGACTTAGCTACACACTCACCACATTTGTTTGCACAGTCCCTTTTTACAAGGAGGCACAGTGACACATCTCACATATAGCACACAGAAGAACAACCATGCCCGAACTGGGACTCGAACCCAGGACTCCAAGAACACGAGGAAGACTCGCTACCTCTGTGCCAGAAAGACGGCGTACATGAAATGTGCTTCCCGAAATGGAATAAAAGCGAAATTTAAAAATTCAAAGTCCCCGCGGCTTTGATTCTGCTATGAAGTATGTTTTACATTATATGATTTAATAAAATAAAATGATGTCAAACTCAGAAAAATTGGAGCTATATTAAAATAATATAATTGAAAAAGACAACTGAATTTTAAGATGGCTTAACCCCCATGAGTCCGGACCGCCCGACTCGGACCTTTTCGACAGGGGCCTGACTCAGGCGTTTCGGAATTAAATGAGTATAAATGAACGCTCGCTGAGGAATATCTTTCACCCTTTAAACACATTTAACCGTCCCAAAGTCACTAAATAAGTCCCCTATTGTAAAGTACAACATCGGGCAATGTCGGCAATGGGACAATATAAATAATAAGGCTAATAGGATTAAAGACTATTTCTACTTTGTAATTTCCTAAATTATAGTGGAACAACAAAATTTTGCTTTATTATTTTATTAAAATTTTAATTAAAATTTAAGCATTCATTCCAAAGTGGACGTTCCACCCTGCACCAAGTATGGTAGCTGCAGGTCAAGTGGTCTGGCCTCTAAAGCACAAACGCCCATTAGACACGCACGCACGCACGCATTCATCTTCATTATTAGCAGAGATCATATCAATCTGAATACTCATTCTTGATGTTATCTTAATTATTCTCGTTCTTTAATAGATTTAAGCCCATCTTCGAGCCCGTTAACAAGTTATTAAATTTTCTCATTAATTTCAATTGAAAGGGGTGCAGCATTTTAGTAATGGAATCTACTGGGCATCTTGTGTGAGGAAAGCGAATTGAAAGCACCGCAAGAAGACAGTATGTACTTGTTAGATGACGTGGGAGGTTACATTTTCCACGTGATTATGACTAGTGCTGAAATATTAAATGATAAAACATCAGATCCCTGAGAGCAACAAGTGGAGTTTGAATGCAGACGATTTTTTTGTGTAATATTTTGAAAGTTATTTAATCCTGTGCTTCATTTAATTATAAAGGCGGTGCAACTGAGCATATTCGAATTAGAATGAAAAATCGTTTAAATTAATTTTGAAGCCTTATTCAGATATAAATCTTATTTAATTAACATTTGCTGTTTTTATATTATGTGATTTTATAATTCGAAAAAAAAAAATGTGGTACTTTAGAATTTAAGAAAAATGTTCTGTACTTCTATTAAATATTATTTAATATTATTAAAAATTACTTTTAAATTTCACTTGCTTATTTTTTAAAATACTAAATAATGAAAAAAAAAATGTGTAGTGTGTGTGTACTAAATATACTAAAACCAACTTTTAGGAGAGTGATCTGAAATTAACCTTATTATTAATTCAATTTATGAAACTTTACTACTGAAAACCAATTATAAAAAATTTAAATTTAAATCCATAAAAAATATTTGGTTTTGAAGTTTGTAGCACCATTACATAGCTTCGTTAGTTAGGTTCATGTATTCAATAAATCGAATAGGTACAAGGCTATACAAATTAGGCTTAAATGTCTAGTTCAAAGACTAAATCAATTTCTTAAAGGAACTATAAACATTTATGCATGAATTTAATTCAAATTAATCGTAACTATTATTCCTAACGAACAAGATGGTCTCCCAAGGCAACTGGTATGTAAGTTAATGTGTATAGAATGTGAAATGTGGAGACTAAATAGCAAAATTTACAAAGTTACATAAGGAAAAGCTATACAACTTTAACAGAATCAATAAAAATGACATTCAATATATTCATATTTTACATAAAATATAAAAACATTCTATTTTTACTATTATTAAAAATTATTTATATAATAACAACTAGTGTTTTTGTTTGTTTTTAATTATGATTTTGTATCTTGTTAACTCTCAGATAAATTGTATTTGTATTGTTTATATAACAGGTGTTCGGTAACGGCCCTAATCGAGTCCTTCTCTGAAATTCGATAACATTTTCAGTTCAAACAAATCCATATCTTTCCTCCGAGATTCTAAGCTTTCTTCTTATCAACGCACTTGAAATGACAAATCTGATTCAAAATGACCTACCAACCCATGCTATTTTACACCATCTGACGTAACCGGAGACTCAATTTCAGAAGAATCCCTTGACATTTGACATTATTCTAACATTAAAAACTGTCATTCACAAAACTTTTTGGCGGGAAAAAAAAGAGAACTTAAAACTACATGTAAAAACTCGTTTATACCGTTTAATATATTCAACCATTACTTTAATGAAAATTTTAAAGAAAGCGTTATAAAATATATGATGTTACACAACCTGTTTTCTTGTCATAAAGTCAGGTCACGAATCTATCTCTTTAGCACCACGCGATATTAAAATAATACAGTTTTATTGCTTTCATTTTATTAAAGTCATCTTATAAGCCATTCTGAAATTTAATCATGCCGAATCGTCTGCCTCCCCCTTCATCTTCTTTCTTTGTAGTAAGATAGAGAAAAAGAATCGTTTTCATTAGATCGATCTTATTTGTTTCACGGTCAAGTTGGCGAATTCGGCTTGGCGAGAATCTCTGTGCGGCGCAAATTCCCGGCAACCTCAGACAGTATCGTGATTATGTTGGCTCCTCAGCTTTTTCTTCGAGCCTTGCCGGTTCGGTTTGACAGACCCTCTCCCCAACCAACAGAGCGTTCATGAATGGGGAACTGTGAGTGTATCTGATATTGTTGAGGGGAGTGCAAGGTAGAGGGGAAGAAAAAACAAAATATTTTGTTCACGATCTTCTTTCTTTGATTGTTTTTTCCGGTGTTTAGAAAAACAATAAAAACTTTTGGATTGGGAGGGACCTGAAAGTAAAAAAAAAATTCACACTTGTAGTAAATTGACTGGTCTTTCCCCTTAACCCCGATGGCGGTCCCGAAAGTGTTATGTTCTGCAATTCTTTTCTCATGTTTCGTAGTTTTCGGGACATTTGGAGCATCTCACCATCAGGTAAGAACAGTTTTTATTAATTGTTCTTAAACAGACGATTTTCATTTTATTTATTTGTTTTATTGCTGACGATTTTCATTTTTTTATTCATTTTATCGCAGACGATTAATAAAACATAATTATAGATGAAAAGACTTGAATATTGCAAATTTCGAAATTATAAGTTTGCTGTTGCGATTATTTGATTATTTTTGCTATATATTAAAAAATTAATATTTTAGCATATTTAAGAATTCTGATGTAAAAAACTGAATTAAATTAAGAATGCATGAATAATTTTTATATATCTTACTAAATAATAAAGTTTTATTTTACAAAATGAAAAAATTAATTTTTTATAATTGATTTTTCATATTTAATATTTTATTCCTTTTATTTTTTATAATTAATTAAAAATGTTTAACTCTGAATCAATTCCAAGTAACTTTATTATTTGAGCATTTTGCGAATCCAAAGTCTAATTATATTTTAGAAAAACGTTTCATCTTAGAAATTCGCAGGATTTCTTTGAGCTGTAAATTTAAAAGTCTTAAGTTCATTTAAAAGCATACATACGTATTGTAAATTTTTCCAGCTGGTTGAATCAAATATGAATTTCTTTTAAAATAAATGAAATTTAATTTGTTAATTGTATGCAGTTAGGAAATGTGCTAATTTTTTTATATACATGTATTTTTGAAACCGAAGCATAATTAACGATGGAGTGTTCTGAGTTAGCATAAATCATGCTGCCCAAATACAAAAGAAAAAAATGAGTGCATTTAACATGCTGCTAAACGATGCTCACTCAATTATCGTTAAGAATGCATTTGCATTTAAAAAGTGTTCTTTACGGCAGAAACAATTATAACTTGTTTCTCCCCTTCTAACTCTCATTAATTAGCGCGTTTCACCTGTCTTGACCATCTGCCGGCTTAAAAGAAGAATTTGAAACTGGATTTTTCCCGATTCGACTAAGTTTCCCTGTATTCTCTCATGCTGTTAATTTAAATGGCGATTGTTCAGATCGTGAAGGATTACTGTGTCAGGTCCGGTAGTTCTTTTATTCCAGTTTTTCTTTCGAGGGCTTCAGTATGAAAAAAGAACATCGTCTTCGCCTTTGTGATTTAATGATAGACATTTTTATTTAATGAAGTGGCGACGAAATCATGTATAAGTATTTTTTAATATTAGCTAAGATTGTTTGTATTTGCAGAAATTCTTCGTTTATTTTACTCGGGTGAAATTTATTTTACATTTGCTAGAATACATTATGCATGATTTATAAAACTTACCAACTCGCAATATATTTATTTTGGATTTTTAAGTGATTTTTTTTAAATTACGGGTGAAACTTTTTATAAAAGTTTTAATTTCATTTTATTATTTGAATAAAATCAAATAAATGATACTGATTCGATTTAATGGTAAGATTTACCCGAATATAATTGCATTAAAAATTTATCGCCCGTATAAGTTCTGATAATATCATATTGTGAATAAGTAAGCAATTATTTTTTAAAGGCAAGATTTCGAAAGATTTCGACTTTAAATAAAACATTGCCTTTCAGTTGTAAATTATGTTTTCAGATCAAAGTATTTTTACCTCCCCCCCCCACTCACTACTCTATACTTTCCAATAAAAAAAATTCTTTCTTAACTGCTGCTAAAGAAAGTTATGTTTTTAAGGGAAAATTATATGCACAGATAAAGCAACAACTTAATGCAACCGAGAAACATGTTCTTAACAGTGATATATTACTGTTTTTCCGTAAGCAAATATTTTTGTGCAGAAAAGTTAATCGATGTTTTTTTTTTTCGTTCAGTTATTGCATTATATAAGCAGTCTCATTGTATTTAGGATTGCTGTTTCTTCTATTTTTTTCAGAAAACTGCGTGTACTTGCTATTTTATTGTAAGAACTTATTAATCAGCGGCGAATAAAAAATGTAACTTCTGTAGATAAAATGAATATTCATTCACACAAAAAAATATTGTGAGAATAAAATATTCTAAAGAAAACTACAATTACTTGGCAAAAAAGTTTTTTTTATTATCATTTTTCTAAATTGTCTGAACAACAAGATAAATAAGGTAAAAGAATTATTCTTTTGAATCCTAATTCTAAGGTTTAAGCGGGAAATATCACCCAAACAGAAGAAGTGAAAGTGTTCGAAGAAAGAAAAAAAATCGGCTGTACTTCTACGATTCTTTTATTCTTCGAACCACTTTTTAAAAAGCCATTGATAAAGAGTTGGGATAAATCGGCTTAAATTTAATCCATTAGTTTTTCCTTCTAGACATCTTATATTTGAAGTGGGAAAAAAATGTTTCGCCGGCAAATTGAAGGTCTCTCCATACGAACGAATGGTCGAGGAAAAAACTGTGGTTTACTTCTACGGCGTTGATTAAACTTGTCTAGAGAAATGAACCCAACATAAAACTGTTGCACTGTTGACACTTTTATCGCAACATTTACGACTTAGTGTTAAAAATGTGATTTTATTTCTCTTATAACGAGAGGAAAAGTTTTTTTTTACCATTGTCAACCAAAAAAAAGGCTAAAAATTAAAATATATGCGTCTAGATATTAAATTATGTGTTCTAATTCATTACTTTTAATTATAGGAGAATTTAATCTTTATTCTGATTTCGTCTACGATGTACAGATTTATTTCCTTATATCAATTAGAAAAATGAAGTTTTTATTCGGGAACAATAAAATTTCGAAAGTCGAAAAAAATGTACCGGTACAGAGTCAAAAATTTATTCAAGACGTCTAAGTAGTTATCCTATAAAGAACTTGCATATGCATGAATGTAACATTAATCGTATGAATTCATACTGAATTGCCATTGTTCTGTTAAATAAAATATTTTGCGTGAACAGAAATATAAAAGTTAATAATTCAGATAATTTCTTTGTAAAATATGATTAATTATTTTTGGAATTTTTTTATTTGCTTTAAGTCAAATTCGGTGCAGTTAATTCAAAACTAGATATTTTTTAACTAAGGGCTCATCTGCAATCTTTATAATTTGGACACGATTTGAAATTCACTGCTGAATAATTCTTTGGCTTCAAACTGGTGTTTTAATTTAACTAAACAAAATTTTGACGTATTTTTATACGCAATATATAGTAACGCCCCAAAGTTATTGTTTGACCCAAAAAGTAATCTAATTCAAAAATGTTCTTAAATTCTATAATAGCGTAAACCAAGAAATTGCTTGAAATAATTGGGACGCTCTTTCAAAGTTTCTCGAAGCCAGAAAAAGAAAAAGGAAATCTTTAGAAGAGGTCCCATTAGCTTAATAATTTCTTTTGCTCAGAAAATAAACAAAAGAAAATACAGCGAAATCGAGTTAGATTTCAAAGCATTTGAATGCTTTTTAATGTTTCTAAATAATGCATCTGAATTTTGATGTGTGGCTGCTGTTTTTTTAACCCTTTTTTTTTTCGCTGAAGATTGAATATTGGGATTTTTTTTAGCCGAGGTGGATTCGCTTTGAAAGGAAGTAACTATTAAAAAATCCAAATCTATTAATATTTATTTAACTTAGTAAATATGTCATTTTTGATAAATAGATTTAATTTGTTCAAATGTTAGGTAAAAATTAATATTCATAAAATAATTCGCCATTTTAATTTTTGTTATATGTACTTTGTGTCCTGATTAACATATCCAACTTTCAAATCGGCGCTGAGTCAAATATTTCCGGAGTTTTCCTTTTCCATAAACCTTTAACAGTTTATCTTATATAACTGTAGTATTTTACTTGTATAAAATTAATATTCTTAATATGGTTGATTCTAAATAATTTTTAGCATTTACTTGAATTTGATTAATCATGAGAAAAATGGATCAGCTTTAAATCTTCCTGTATTTACAAAGATCCTTTATCCATCCACTTACATATCAAACTTACTGCTCCAAAATTGATAATAAACTCATATCTTATACGCGTCGTTTCAAAATGTGCCTTTATTGAGGTTCTGTTATCTTTTTTATTTTAAATTTTAAATGGTAAGGTGTTTGGAAATAATGCTTAATTATTACGCTGTAAGCGATCTCTTCCATGAAACATTCAGAAAGGGCGATAAAAAAATTATGTTCTGCGATTCAGAAATTGAACCCCAACTTTTTAAAAACTGCACCCTTATTTATTTAATCGTCTTGGAATAATACCTATTGGCTTGCATTTATTTATTTATGCAACAAAAGCTAACGGTCGGATTCTACGCCCACAAAATGGAAAATGTTGATATTTTATTTTTTAACCCCCAACTCGATTATGCCAGACGAATAACGGCATAAATAAGCAGTCGAACGATATTTCAATCCTACATAATCACGTGACCTGTCTATTCCACCATTGCTCCTCACACCTGATATCGGTGTACCCCGGGAATATCATTTGGTTCAACTCATCTTACCGATGACCGCTAAGTTTTTGAACCGGTTGTACGACCCCTGTGCATTGATGCAATCTGGTGCTCGATTCCACCACAGAGTGCCAGATTTCTTTCTTCTGCCTTTTTATTTTTATTTTTTACTTTTCTTTTTTACTTTCAAATATCGTCTGCTGGTTTTTATTTTTTAGTATTCGCCTCTTTCTGTGCAGTAAGACCGCTTTTAGGGGTATTAAGATTGGATCTAGGAGGTTTAGCTAGTGTTCGAATGATTAATTTCTGTCGGCGGAGAGTAGAATCGTGCGAACGCATCTTTATTCGTGTCCGTTTTGATTTTTTTCTTTTTTGAAATTTTAGGATTTTTTTTTTGTGTGTTTATTTTGAATTGGGGTAATTTCAGTGGCATTTGTATTGTCGTTTAAAAAGTTTTAAGGTCGTCGGAAAAACATAAAATTGGATAGTTGATTGTTTTAACGTATATCAGAAAAGCTAAGAATATTTTATTTAAAAAAAGGAAAATTAAATTTCTTCAATGTACTATTTATAAATAATTTAATAAATAAATAATTTCACTTTATGTATTCATATCTTCGAAATTAATTGAAACTCCTTTGTTTGAGATCTACAATTCGGTTATTATTGCATACAATATATTCGAATTTTCCTTTTTGTGGGTTTTACATTACATATTTCATGTTTGTAAAGATAGATTCCTATAATGGAATTTTTACTTTTTTATATATAGAATTTTGAAATTTTATGCCCTTGTATATTTAGGGCATAATACATTAATTTATGAATTTGAGAACTAATTATAAAATTATGCGCCCTACGTCTCATCGGGAATCCTAGAATTATTTTTTAACTTGCTGTTATGAATGGTGCAATTGGAGAATTATAAATCAAAAACCCGAAGTAGGAAATAATTGAAATGTTTTTCTTTTGTACACTTATTTTTTGATATGATCTATAATGAAACGTATTGTCTCTTGATGTAGGAATCTTACTTACAAATATCTATATTTGTAAATCTATTTTCTTTAATTAAGGAGGTGTTAAAATTCTCAGTGATTATAAAATATTTTATTTTAAGTTGGAAAAAAAAGATGCAGGCTTTTCATTTGAATCACGTAAAAACTTTTTATCGTCTTAATATTTGATTACGTTACTTGTCATAAAAGAAGTTAATTATAATAACAATAAGAAGTTACTTGTCATAAAGGCTTTTCTTTGATTTCGTTTCAAAATGTCTTTTATATTAGTGATTATATATATATATATATTTAGAGAACTTAAAGATTATAAATTTGGAGGACTTAAGGGTTTTTATCTTTGAGGCGGAAAACAAACATTACTTGTATGTGTGTGTAATGATATTTGAAAATCTAATTTAAAAACTAATTTTTAGCTCAATTTAGCCCATATTAACTTCATTATAAAATGGTCTTTTATTTCCTGATCCCATTCCATTTTCATTTAATTAATTGAACAGAAACTTTATAACTGATAATTAATTGTTTTTTACTTTGTAACTATTTAGAATGTTTAAATTAACAGTTGACACACTTCGGGTGAAGGGATAAAAATTTATCAGCCAAGCGAATTCTTCTGAAAAGATCCCTATGATTCCCTTGCCTAATTCGACACGTGTAAAAAAATCTCTATCGGAACCTCATAGTATACAAGCACTGTGCAAAATATTTTCTCTTCCGCTTTTTCAATGTCGTTTGCTGTGAGCGAACGAGTTTTGTCCGCCCCCCCCTCGTACATAAATTATGCCGCCCGGAATGGAATAAAAACGAAGTTGAAATTCAATTTGACCTCTGTCTTCGGCCTCGATTCTGCCTTAAAATTTTATATATACCTGATTGCATAACTTAGATTTTTTTTAAAAAACATAATTTCTCACAGCAGTAAAAAAAATTACCTTTCTCACTAAATGACAATCTTATATTTAAAAAACCGTTAACGAATTCATTAACTGTAAACGACTCGTTTCATGAATCATCGATTTTCTACATAAAAGAGAAAACACGCTGAAAAGTATCCTTATCCAATTTCCCGTGACAAAAAATAAAAGTATCAGGTGAAAATACTGATGCATAAATATTCTTAAAAAGTACCCATGAATAACAACTGGGAAGAAGGTCATGTGATGTTCCCAAAGAAAACATTCCACGCTCCGCCGTCTTTCCTGATGTTCGAAAGTGCCAGTTTTTCAAGAGCGGCAAAAGAAAACAAAGGAATGGAAGGAAGGGGGAAAGTAAATGTTCTGACACGTCTCGAGTAAGAACGGAATTTAGAAACTGACTGAGTTTGAGAGTTGAGTTAACACCAGTTTAAGTTTGCCTTAGTTAGATGCTGTTAAATTTTTTTAAAAAAATCCTATAAAAATCCTGCACATCCATTGCTATTTTTCACTTTCGATTCCTTTACATTTTTATTTAATTTTGAATGATCGAAAAAATCATGCCTTGCTATGTATTAAAAACGTACATTCTAACTTATTTGGAATTTATAAGTCACCTACATATACATTTCTATAGTCTTGGTATATATATATATATATATATATATATATATATATATATATATATATAATATATATAATTTCTCTTATACGTACTTTAGAAAAAGTATAGTAATCGTAAAAAAAATAATCGCAATTAAGATGTTGACAAATTTCCATGTTTTAAATGTCCCTGAGTTCGAAAAAATACATTCTTGGGAAAAAACACTCGCCAAGAATGATAAGATCGATTCAGTAAAAATGCAAAATTCACTCCAAAAGTTAATATTTCTAAATTGTAATGCGCCAATGCCATTCATGTAAGGCTATCTCTAGTATAACAAATTTATTCGAGTATGCTAGAAAGTTTTGGAGAAATTACCCCGCTGGTTTCACTTTCTTAGGATCAAAATTCGCCAAATTACTCGCCAAGCTTGTTAAGAACTTCAAGAAACGAATGCTACAGTTCCCATTTACTCAAATCTATCGGAATTGGGCTCTAATACAATCTCGTTGGGTTTCGGATTCTAGACATCATCATTTTAATGGGCTAGGTAAATCTCGTGTAGTTTCTAGTATTTCCCCATTGTTAGGGCATAGAACATAGATGCTGATTCAGATGTCATTATCTGACTACTATCTTATGGTATTAAAGCTCGAATCCATTCAAATTCGAACCCTAATTCCACGAAAATTCTCCTTCTATGCGAAACTAGTCTACGTTTATCAATTCTGGCATTGAAGGTCAACCCCCCCCCCCCCGAACTTCTTGGAAAATTGAAAGTCATTCATGTTTGACCAAAGACTGAAAATTACGAGGTCCGATCCAAATTAGAATTGCAAACAATTCGTGTTAAATTAATTCACAATAAATGAAAAAATTTCTGTAATGGAAAATAAATTATAAAACTATCATTTTCGAATAATGAAGTAAAATTTATTAATGGCTATAGAGGTTTGTCCGGATCCTGTAAATTAATATCTCATTTTGAGGAAAAATAATCAAACCATAAATTTCAGATGTGTTTATATAAATTTTAATACAAAAGTTTGTGGAAAATAATGATTTAAACTATGAAGATCACCTATTTTCAAATATGATAGCTCTACGCCATTTATCCACAGTATTTCAAATTTTTTTCCAAAATCTCATTACTATCATAAATTGTTAGTAATAATCAGGCATACACATATTTGTCCGTGTGTAAATGTGGTCTCCCAGTATCACACCGTTATTGAAGAGTTTTAAATTGTAGCTTACTAAATAATTATATATGAGCAAAAAGAAAAAAAAAAGCAAAATGCAATTTACAAATATTGCAATCTGTAAAGCTACAACAATCCATCATTAGTTATTTTCAATTAATAATTATGTATAGTTTTTACATTATGAGTCATTAACTATAAATAACTGCTTTAAGCCCTGGTTACCATCCCTGTATGTTGCATCTCAGATCAATCAAAAATTTCTTCTGGAAACAAATTAAAAGTTCTCTCAAAACCTGATATTATTAAAATAAAGATGAGTTTTGACTAAGATTGATTGCACATCATATTTTTTGTTTCCTTTATTTTTGTAGAAATTCTTTTAACTGTTTCCTTAACGTTATGATAATGACTCGGAATTCATCATCATTGTAAGCCATACCCGTTAATTAAATGTAGGAACTGCTTTCATTCTTCGCTGATTCATCATTTTAGATAGTTTAATACGTTAGAATAACAACATTGTAACGATTACGTTATTTAATCCTTGAAAAAATAATTTGTTTCATATTTACTGTCTTGTTCTCATGCTTGCATGTAAAAGAATCGCGATACAATGAACTGTAATAATTCTTGTAAACAAATAATAAAAAGAACGAGAAAAAAAATCTTGCTTAAACAAAACAAATTCTAAAATGATGCACAATTCTCACTTTGTTGCCAGATGAAACAATAATACATCTAAGGTTTTCTGGTAAATGCCAGATGCAATGAAAAAGTTATCATAAGTGACGAGTTCCATTTTTAGAACAAATTTTAAAATGAAATATTTGCCACGTTAAAAATAAGAATGATTAAAAATAAAGAAGTTAAATTCTAATATTTAATCTTTCCATTTTACAAATATATTAAAATACATGCATTTTTATAAAACATCGAAGCGTAAAGTAATATATAATAAATTAGAAATTATACTAAATGTTAAAATACACTTGCACTTAAAAAGAAATTGTTTTGAAACAGCTTTAACTATTTTTAGAAATCTTGCTCAAGCTAAATAAATTCTAAAATGATACACAATTTGAACCTTGTTGCCAGATGCAACTGTAACGTAACTAAATTATGTGAGAATTGCCAGATGCAAAAAACAAAATGAAACAATGTATCAAAAGGGACGAATTTCATTTTTGAAATGTTCATAATTTTAAAAATAAGAATGATTTAAAAAATGAAGTTAAACCATTAATCTTTTTTTCATACAAATATTTTAAAATACACACATTTTTATAAAAAGCACTGAAGTATAAAATATTATAAAGTTAGAAATTGCATTTAAAGTTTTAATTATTATTGCACATAAAAAGAAATGATTCTGAATAAAATTTATTGATTTGACTTATTTAAAATTTGATCTATTTATAGCTAAAAAATATTTTGATAATAATAATAATAATAATAATAATAATAATAATAACATTTTTCGTTGTAATCGAAAGCGAAACAAATTTCTAGGGGGAAAAACTTAAAAAATCATTCCGAAAAGAAATGAAATATTAAATAAAATATTAAATATATTTTCTTTCTATATGAATTTAGTTGCGATCATCACATCCAGAATTGAAATAGGAAACGCGTTAATACCTGGCAGAACTCATCATAGAGATTAATTGTTCCTTTTTACCAGACGATAATTTAACTCCCAAGACGTGATGAAATCATACGATGCCATCCTACGCCAGGATAATGTGTTGAATACGGAAATGAAAAGGAAGAAGAATATTCTATCTTAAAGGTCGTGGTGTGATATCTTATCAGCTTATGATTTAATCACTTGGACACAGTGTTTTTTTTTATTTCATTTATTCTTTCTGCCGTGTCTGCAGTGAATAGTGCTCGTGATCTTCCTCGCGTAAATTTACTCATTCTTTACTTATATTCTTGACAGTGATATTTCTTAGTATCATCTTGACATTGTACCACGTTCGTTCGTTCAAGGACATTATTTTTAACGTGAACTCTGTGACATGGTTGGCTTTCTTTTCTACATTTTGCCCTTCAGTAAAAATGAAAGTTTTTTTTTTTGTAGTGAAACTACTACAAGGAAATTGAAAGTTATAAAACTAAAATTTCACAACTTTTGAAAAAGTAAAACTTGTGTGAAATCGTTTTTCTTTCCTTTCCTTTTTTTTTATTAAGGCGTAGGAATTGTGCGATTTAAGTTTCAACTTGAACTCTTCTACAAAAAAAAAGTACTTTAGAGAAGCCATTTTGATAGGAAAAGTTTAAGTTTATACTGGGAAAAAAAACTGAAATAGCTGATTTATAACTGACACCCAATGAAATAAAGATTTTAAATCAGAGGAATCATTCAAGTTTCTTATCAAATATACAAATTACTATGACTACATTGTTCAACCAATGGACATTATTATTTTAATAGAATAAAATAGGAGAAAATAAATGATGGATGCCTTTAACTTTCATCAATAAATAAGCTGAAAATGTGAACAATATCTTTGTAAAAAAAATGAAATCTTATAAATATTTAACCATTCTTTTAAGAAGCAGATTTGCCTTAATTTAAAAGTCAAACAGCTGCTTGTATCTAAAATGATTAATTCTGCATTGTACTTTTTTAAGGCATATTTTTTATTTTTGTACTGTCGTGCTAACCACTTTAGAAAATATATATATAAGTTTAAAAGTTTTCTTTATAAATTAATATGTTAAATAAACTTTGTTATTGAATTGTGCTCTTTTTATTCGCCCATGAATGTTAATATATTCCCTAAATTTCATTTTTGAGCTCACTTTGAAGAAGTAATGTCCAATATGTGCTCCGAATTTGAATTGAGTTTTCTTATGAAAATATCCGCCGTCCCCCTAGAATGTGATTTTATATTTCAGCCTCATGCATCTGCCCGTGTCATTTATTGATATTCTGATAAATGTCACCAAACGATAAAGTTGGTGTGGATCTCTTTCCTCTATATAAACTCACCGCTGATGTAATTTTTTAGGAATTTTTCCTCCATCTCTGTCGCTGAAGATGAATTGGTTCTGTCCAAGGCTGCAATGCGTAATAAAATCTAATCTGCTCCGAAGGCCAAAAAAATATAAAATAAAAAAATAAACAGAAGTTGAACCTTTCTTCAGTTTTTTTTTGTCTTGTTTTATTTTTATAACTTATGACTAATACCGAATTAACTTTTGCTCCTGCATTATTTCAAAATCGTTTGGTTATGAATTCTTGATAAAAGTTTCAGAATTAATCTCTTTATTTTTCAAAAAGAATTCGAATTCTTACTGGATGATTATTATGCTAATTTACATTGTATAAGTTTTGTTTCTCTTTTAAACTGATTGTTATTATTGTCTCAATTTGTGTTAAGCGAACAGAACGAAAAAGAATTTTTCTACTGAAGACGAAATTTTTAAGCACTCGAATAATTTTTAATGGCGCCGGTCTTATTAAATGCCTGAATTCTTCGCTTTTATTACGAAATTAAATCAGAACAATGTGCTTTTTCTGACTGAAACATGAACGCTGTTTCAAAAGAGAATTAATTGTTTATCTTTGATAATTTGTTCTACCTTTTTGTGGAAAATTGTTATAACCGCGGGTTTAATTCTTTCTTTCATATTTATAACGATCCAATTTAGTTCTTTAAACGATGTTCCTTGGATATTAACGTTTTTTTTTTCTTTGGTGTTGCATTTAATTGAATGCGATTCTTACCAACTTTCGAGATTAAATCGGTTTGATTGGTATTCTCGAACACACAGTTAGAATAGAACTGCAATTTATTAAGAAAAGATAAAAAGCAATTTTTCGGAGAAATATAAAACTTTCTAAATGAAATGTTAATCTAAAAAAATATACTTAATTGTAAATACTTGAAAATATTCCGTTTCTTTTCTAATGATTAAATGGAGAAATGAAATTAATTTTTCTCTAAGTAACTGGATAAGCTGTATTTTGTTTCTCTTAAATGAAAGAAAATCTTATTTTTCATGAAAGATTGAATTTTTTTCATTGAAAGCAATAAAATGTATTTCATTTATGATTTCCATTTCTTCCTCGATTAAAATATTTCTATTTTTTTTATTAAATAAGTCATTTTATTTTTTGAAAGAAATTTTGGGTATTCTATTTTTTTTATAAAGTTAAGTAATTATTGTCAAGAGATCTAAAGGTTTTATTTCATGGCTTTTTATTTTTGAAAAATAAGAATTTTAGAAATATTTTTAATTAAAATTTTATGAAACTATGAATGTGTTGCTGTTATTTATTATCGGTGTTAACATTCCCTAATACTAGTTAATTATTTCCAGCATTCAAATTGTGTAAATAACCTTGTGTAAATAACCTTATGAAGACAATTAAGACAATTATTAATTAATTAAAAGTTATTAATTAATAACTGAATATATATCTATTAAAGAATCAAACATATTTTTCTCAGAGCTATTATTTTTTACTCATTTAAAAATTGATCGTTAAGTTAATTTATTTCTAAGTGATTTCTTGATAGTTATTGATTTTAAAGTTAAGAACGAAGAAAAAATAAGGAATAAATCAAATCGAATTCATAAATTAAAATGGCATCAGATGTCGTTTAAATATCGTCGTTTATATAATTATTTTTATATTTCAAAAATCATTAGAAAAAATGTCAATTCTTTTATGGAATAAATTTAATTTTTTTCCCTTCGTATTTGAACTCAGAAGAATTATAATATCCTGAGATGATAAAAAGAAAAATAATTTTATTGTAAACTTTAATAACTTGATTAACTTTTCAGAGTAATTAAATATGCTTTTTTAAACCCAAAACTCTTTGTATTGGAAAACATTCATTTCTGGAACATTGGTTTTGGCGCCTTTATTTAGAGTGGTAAACAAATTTTTTAATGAGAATTCCAGTGGCAATTTTTTTCTCATTTTTCGGGATAAATTAGAACTGTTCTTGGGTCATATTTGAAAGTCACTTGTGTTTACCATGCTTAGTGAAATCACATGTGTGTCAGTAGTAGAAATATTTTGCGTTTTCTGGCCCGCCGTTCTGGCTTCTTTAGAGGGAAAGGTTTTGCATTTTTCACTGTTTTTGATTTGGCTGCGAAACACAATGGGGCTATTAAGTGAGGAAATGTAAACAAGTGCTTCAGCAAATGGAAACTTGATGACTTTGCCAGCTGTGTAAATAAAAAGATGAAAGAAAAATTTACATCATTAGTGCGAACCTAAATTTAGGCTGTTAAAGCTTAAATGCAAACTCAGTGGTGATAAAAAATGAAATTGATTTGATTTAGAACCAGCTTGTATCCGCTGTATGCATGGAAAAGCATGGAATATCCGCTGTATGCATGGAATAGCTTTCCTAAAAAGAATTTATTTACATTGTGTATCTGAAATAAACCAAAACAGCAAGTCAAGTCCGTTTTTCTTTAAAATCAAGTCTATTTTATTTATCGATCGAGATTGAGATAGCTACAACAGTATTTATTATACACACAGTTTTTAAACTTTTATTTAAAATGAAAAGACTGTTGTCACCAATTGCAGAACACAGCACATGCGTGAATTTTCTACGCCAGTTGGTGTAAAGCCATACAGATTAGAAATTCTTAATTACCTTTATTCTGTTTTATTTAATTCAAAAGTACTTCAAAATGAATCCGAGAAATTAATTAACTAACAATGTTTAATTTTAAATCCATCAAACACCAAGAAAAATAAACAGAATTGTTTGAAATAATCGGTCGAAAAAATAAGTTTAACCTCATTAACTTGGTGAAAAAAAAATATCTGAAGCTTTAATCATTTGACGGTGGTAAAATGAAGATTTATGGTGAGAAAGTCATTTTTTAATTTATAAAAAATTAACCTCTCAATTAACGGAATAAAAGTTGCCTGTGTTCTTCTGTAGACTATAATCTATGTCTGTGCTTAATTTTATCCAATTTCGTTTAACTGTTCTGGCGTGATAGACTAACCCCATCCATCCATCTATCCAAACTTTCACATTTATTATAGTAGTATAGATATAACAGCATTTTAGAGATTTCTGTTTCGTTTGTTACTAACAAAAAGGAAAATTTTCATTGTTAAATGATAAATTTTTGACTGGTGAAATAATACATATTAGTCCATTCAAAATTTATATTTTCAGTCTTAAACTAAATTTTTCTTGGGCGAATTATTTTGACGAATGTATTCGTTTTTCTTAAAAATTATGCTTTTACAAATATTTTACTGTAAGAGTCTCCAAATTAACCCTTTGCACTCGTATGGCGACTCCCACTCACCATTCAAGAGGGCGCGCCATTTTGACCTCTTATCTATTTATTTAATTATGATTGTTAAAAATACCTTCTAAGTGGCAGGAAAATGCAAATTAACTAATAAATACTAGAATTCAATTGAAAACAATTATAGATATTTATATATCGGTGCAATAAGCAAGTCTTTGTATTAGGTGAATAATTATGCATCGAATTATTTTTTCTAATACAAGGGGTTAGTTAAATTTAAACTTTTTTCTCTATTTTTGTTCAAATTAGCTCTCAATTTTGAAGCTATATGAAAACTATCTGGAGACGAACCTAGTAATGGTGAACCGTGGTCAGATGACGCTGCGTTGCTTAAGTAACTTAGATGTTCAAACACGGATATTTGATAGAATTAAGTCTGGAGACTTGAATCTTTGAAATATTCGAAACAATATTCTGCTACCAAGAAGAGCCGCATTGGTTTAGTGTTGACCCTCCTGTTAATGCGGCCTTCACATTCGAAACCCGATTTCACTAAAGATTTGAATTGGATTTGGAATTGGTGCACTGTAAATATGACGCCATGGGCTAGGTAATGTGGAAGTTTGGAAAGGATGTACCAGATCAGGTGCTGCCCTCCTCATCTGACTGGGAACTCAAAATTATGAAATCTGGCCCAAAATTGTCCTAGAGTTGCTTTCAAACTAGTCTGTACAACTAAACTAAGTCTGGGATCAGCATTTTATGCAGCCGGACATGTTATGTAGAATGAGGCTAAAACTTTTATTTCCTGGAAAAAAATTACTAGACATTCTCATGACAACATGGATTTTTAACCCCTTCGCATACAATAACATCTCTGAAAAGCGCATCGAATTACTGAATTATTAGTTTCAAGTCTTCCTCTGAGCCGCAGAATTATGTATTATGTACGCAAAAATCAATTTGAAACGCTTTAATATCCCAAATGTTTTATATATTATTAAGAAAATCAAATTTACAATAAATGACCAAAATAGGAGGTGTCATCTAATTAGAAGATTAAATAAATTCTAAATAGAAATTAAATAAATTTAAAAAATAGCCAATATTCAGAAAAAAATTTACTTTATTATTAAATTGGCATCAATTAGTTTTTGTAATGGTGTGAACATGATTTAATTTCAATAACATTTTTAAAAGGCATCAAAAAATTTTAATCTTTAATTATAGTAATAAGAAACGCTCTATGATGCTCATTTTCACCAAGTATTACTGAGTCAGTTTTGTGAACTCTAGGTCAAACAATCTGTCTTATAGAGTGCCACCCCCCACATACACACAATTCATATATTGTAGACATGCATACATTCTTCTTTTTTACTAGAAGTGATGTTCTCTGGTATTTTCTTTTTAAATTCAAACAATGACGATTCATTTACTTTCATTAGAATCGAATTATTTATTTTTAGTTTGAAAACTGCCTTGTTTTTAATGTGACGAGTTCAGGTTGGAGACAAAATATAATGAACAAACAAACAAAAACAAGAATATTCGAATTATTCGTGGCCTTTAAACTTTTTGATTGAATTGTTCCGCTTGTGGGAAAAAACATTTTTGTCCCCTCCCAGATTATGATTTCGCGTGACATTTTTAAAAACTTCTAAGAGAAAAAAAAGGAAGACCCCCCCCTATATATTAAGAATTGCATAAAAATGTTTTCTTAAACTTATGACTTCCGTCGAAATGTATTCCATAAATCATGTCAAACGAAATCTAGTTCTGAATAAAGTTGGAACCTAAAGAAAATATTTCTTAAATGAATTCGTTTTAGAATAAGTTATTTACAGTGAAGTAAAATAACTTGTCATTTTACTTCACTGTAAATGTACATATTCTCGAAAAATTCATAAGAAATGTTCGTTTTTTTTTCTTCTTTTTTTTCATATTTATGAACACTTGATTCTGAAAGGGTTTATGAACAAGATTTCTTTAGAGCTTATCAGGCGTTCTATAAGAGTTCGTAAGATAGGTGAAGCAAAAAACTGTCTTTTTTTTCATTTTTTTATATTCTTCGAACTTTTTTTTTTGACTTATTTCTCAGAATTTTTTTTCTTCTTTCACAAGAATGGCCGCCGAAAAAACCTGTTTCTTTCCCATCAAGAAGAGGAAATAATTGAATTTTTTATTTTTCGTTCAAGGTTTGTCGCCGGAATATTTTTTTTGACAGTTTTTATAAATGGCAACACTGCCTGATGTCATCGTTGCAGCCCGCGGCTGTATATAGTACCTCTGAAAGATTTGGATTGTTCCACTCTCGATTTTGTTTCTCGTTTCAGATAACCTTTGTTTATTTTTGTTGCTGATCCGTTCGATTGTCTCTTACTTATCTGCCGTAAAAGAGTGGTCTTCTTAAGTTCTTCTTTTTCTTTCTTTTTCGGTATAAGATTGAAGATAAATTTACACTCGAATTATTTTAGATTTTCTTTTCTCTTTTTTTAAAACATTTTTTGTTGATAGATATTCATTCATTAGGAAGGAAAAATTATAAAAATTACTTCCAAACGTTAAATTGAAAAAACCAGTTCCAGGTGGCTTTATGTATATTGACGTTTTTTGATGAGATGAAAGAATAAAATGAATTAACTCCAAACAAATCGAAGGTAACAAAACTTTGCATTCAATCAAATGGTTATTTTATTTATTTTCTCATTCAATTTCTACTATTGGTTCACACTCTCTCTTTATAGATCTTGTTCAAACTCTAAATCGTTAATAAAACACTTTTTATTCCTCCACTCAAATTCAAATACATTTTTTTAAAACTTTTTGTGGATTATATTTGAAAAAACTGTATTAACATCAAGTATTAATTCATTAATTATATTTAATTAATTTTTAATAATTTAAGTCGAGTTTTAGCAGTTTGTAATGAAAATTCAAATCTACAGGCAGTACCTTAATCGGTAAAATGGATTTAGTATTTTTCACGTGAATGTGAAGAATACGAGTACAATTCTTGTGAAAATCAAAAAATTTTTTATCAGTAATATATATGAATTGTAATTATTTAATGAAGAGTAACTGAAATGAAATTTGTTGACCATAGTAAGAATTGACTTTATATATATATATATATATATATATATATATATATATATATATATATAATATAAGGTGTGTGTGTTTTAAATCGTTCTTCATCCATTTTTACAGATTTATTTTGAATTTCAGACGTAATTCAGATTGTTTTGTCATTTAAATTTCTTCACTATTTAATAATTCTAGAAAATCGAATTAATTGGCACCTATTTAATTAAAAAAATAACTGGTCCTACTAATAATATAATGTAAACACAAATATTTGCATTGTTTCTGCAAAAGTTTCTCTTAAGTTCATTTTTATGTGAGTGATTGACAATTTTATTTTGCTCTTTTCTGTTTAAGTACATAAATTTTTTGCTAAACCTCTTAAAACGGATTATGAGTTTAAAAATTTGGGGGAATCAGTACTTATCTATTTAGGCATACAGTTTAATTTTTAAATAGGATCTTTTTTGTTAGCTAGATCTAGTAAGTTCGATTTTTCAGAAATCTTTTTCTCAATTTGAATTAAACTGTTATCGAAAAATTCTAGAATGTGTATTCTTAAAGAATACATAAGATTTTTAAGAATGCAAAGAAATAATTCTTAAAGAATACAAAGAAAGCTAATATTTATAGAAATATGTTTACTAACATAATTTTAGAAACTACACTTTGATTATAAGATTGCTCCAGAATTATTGCTTTAAATTGATCAGCAACGCAAATCTAACTAATTTTATTTTTTATTTACTGAATGGAAACAATATTTCTATAATGAGAATGGAACTAATAATCTGTAAAAACTATCGTGTAAAGCCTTAACTTGTCGCTGAGGTTTACGATTGACGTTGACTTTTCGATTATGATGAAAGTTATAAGATTGCTTATATTTCTTTTTTTAAAAACCAAACGCGAACATCTGTCTTGTAAATTTATCAGAAAGCCAACTTCTTTCTTTCCTACTTTTTTTTTTACTTCAGGGTCACGGTCAGTAAGAAAACAAAAGTCGAATTACCACCCTCGTCAATTCCAATCCGAGAGTGAAAAGCTTCGTAAGCCAGAACAACAAGAAAACTGTCAAATGTATCAAAGAACAAGGCGCAAACGATACTTGAGGTTCTTTTTCTTTTCTCCTGAGGGCAACAGTTCAGCCACAGCACCGGAACTTTATTGGAACTCTTGAGGCATAAAAAGAGAAGGGATTGGTTGACAGCTGCACAATAAGATTTTTGTGAGAAATAGCTTTTCGATTGGTGGTTCGATTCGAGAGATTTTTTTGTACGTGTGTAATTCCACTGCAATAGTTTAAATCGATTGTTCCGAAAGGTGCGGCAGTGGAATATTTTACTCCCAAGTGCATTAAAAGGACACGATTTTTTCACGAACCAGATGTGTTTTCTTAAGGGTTAAAAATTTTGTAAATTGATTGTGGCAGTGACTCTGTTAATGCTTATCAAGGATGTTTTTTATCCAAGGTTCTAAAGATATCACTTTATTTTTTTCTAGAATTTCACTTTGAATTTCCGCTGTGCATAATAAAGAGTTGTATTACTCTTGAATCGTGTATTTTCTGTCTAATGAAAGAAAAAAGTTCTAAAGTTATGGAATGGGGTTAACTTTTCAATGTATTTGCTAAAGTTATAAAAACGTTTCGAATATTTAACGTTTAAGTACTTTACATTCGAACATTTTTACATGCGAATTCTTTCATTCGAATATTTTTTTTATGAATTCTTTCATTCGAATATTTTTTTATGAATTCTTTCATTCGAATATTTTTTTTATGAATTCTTT
>JAOUZG010032691.1:2176833-2189835 GCA_026289955.1 Argiope argentata | reverse complement strand
TATATATAT
The DNA here is from genome assembly GCA_026289955.1 of Argiope argentata. Classification (NCBI taxonomy): domain Eukaryota; kingdom Metazoa; phylum Arthropoda; class Arachnida; order Araneae; family Araneidae; genus Argiope; species Argiope argentata. The sequence goes on along the minus strand of JAOUZG010032691.1, from coordinate 2,189,826 downwards.
ATATATATATATATATATATATATATATATATATATATTTAATATAACCATATACCGTATGGCTGACGAGATATAGCAGGAATTGGCTCTTGGGCCATTAAATGCTACAAATCCATTACTAATGTTATATTTGAATTTGGTTCTGAATTAGTTGCAAAACATTTCTGAATATTTTTATATTTAAATCCTGACCGAGTTTTTTATGGAAAATGTATCCAATAATATAGATTTTAAACAAAATTATTGGCTTGCTTTTGTCTTTAACTCGTTCAATAGGTAAAAGAATTGCCGTTATAAACAAGCATTAAAGAAAAAAAATACTTTTTTTAAGTCCGACCCTCCCTCTCCCACTAACCTTGTTTTGATATTTCATTTCTAAAAATAATCGTCTCCTTCATCAGTTAAAGATTTTATCTACATATAAATTATAAATAAAACTTAGAAAAATGTTACAATTCTGTTGCGATTATCCTGCATTTGCATAGCGTGTATTTCCATTTCGGTGAAAAAAAAGTCTTCTATAAATATAGTACATTAAAACAAAACAAAACAAAATGATGATATTTTAGTTGAAGTTTTTTCCCCCTAAAATTTGCATGCTCAGAATCTTCTGCTTATCATTAGTTAGAATTCCAAATTCATCACCTTTATATAATTCTTAAGCCGCAGTTAATTAAAATCCAAACCACGGAAAACCCGCGAATTAAATCCAGCTGCATCTTCCCAGGCTTTGGACTCTGCTTAATTAATAAACGCTATTTTTGATTCAAACTCTTGAATTTCCCAAATACTTCGTTTGAGTCCAGAATCTTAATCGTTCTCGTCAGAATGCTGCCTTCGTAACAGGAAGCGAGGCGGTATAGAACCGTTTTACGAATACGAATTACGAACACGAATAATTTATGGCATCGTAAGTTGATCTCATAACACCCTGAAAAAAATCTGTCTTCTTTGCTTGACAAATTACAGACACAATCCGATTAAACTTTAGTATAAAGAAAAAAAAGCGTTAAAAGAAGTTATAAAACTTGCAGGTGTTTGGGCGAACTTTGATGTATATGGTCTTGCTTTATCTCAAGCTATGCGATACATTGTTCAATGAATGTCGTCAGGGATTTGATGTTGCCACTTTAGCGATGTGTAATGTTATGTTACGTCATCGTTTCTAATGCCATTCTGGTCTTACAAAAGAATATTGAGGTTCTAATCTGAGAACGGTTTTGAAGAGGCCACTACTTATTTATAACTTTGATCTTGAATATTTTATCATGCTGTCTAGTACTTAACATTTAAATTTTTATGGTTTTTTTTCAATTTAACCTTTTTTTGGATGATGATAAATTTTCATCATAACTTTTAGAAAACAAAATTATTCTCTAATACTGTAAATTGGTTGTTGCTGATAACTTTTTTCATGATTATTTCATTATATATATATATATATATATAATATGTATAATCAAATGTCATCTGGTTACCGTTTATTTTTTTGTAAGAAACGTGCGATTTTTAAAAATATTTTTTAATAGCTAATCTGAGATTTTTTCTAAAAACGTTAATGAGTGGAGTAGTTTAGAAGAGAGGGACATTGAAGATTTTGTACTGAGATTAACAGGAAAATTTGCATGATGGATATTTCCATCATTTTATATATTTTATTTTTTAATTTATATATATTTTTATATATATTATTTTTTAATTTTAATATATTTTTATATATTTATGCTAGGAGTTTTGAAACATTTTTTTAAAATATATAGTATGGATTATACAATCCTGATTTATTTCACTAACAAAAAAAATAATGTAAAGAAGGGTAAATATTTTCCCTACAGGTATTGATTTTATAATTATTCTTAAAGGCTACCTTCATTACACAATATATTTAAATTCTATGGATTTGAAAAAAAAGTACCAAACGATTTTTTTCAAACCAAACGATTTATTTTCAAAATCTCATATTTCATCATATGTATTGAGTTGAGTAACACAAAATGTTTGGAAGGAAAATATTAACACTGCTTGCTTTTTCGCTGCATTGCAAATACACCATGTCTGTAATGCGAATAGAAATGTCGATGAATTCGAAATGGGAGGAAACCGAATTTTGATGGAATACCGTCGCTCCTTTTTCGCAGAAAGCAAGGAAATGGGAAGTATATATTTTATTTTCTGTTTTTCCGCCCCCTAAAAAACTGAATTTTCACGTCTTCCGTGATAAAAACATGTAATAACCTTTTTCTGGGCCTCCACAAATAGCCCCCAGATCTTGTGGCAGCTGTCGAATAACATCCAACTTCAATATGTACTCCATTTTATCTCCTGTTGCTATACTTTAAAAAGATAAATTGTGTGGGGGATGTACATTTTTGATAGTAAACGTATTTGGGAATGATTTGTCAGAAAAAGGACACTGGAATATATTCTTAGTTTAAATGTTTAAAGATCATGCAGTTCAACATCTCGTATCATATTCAATTTATGAATAGAAATGTACCCAATATAAATTCACATATTAATAATTTAATTCCATTTTTTTACTGCTTCGAAAATTAAGATAAAGAAGTAATAAAGGCTATGATGCTATAAAAGCATTCTTTAGTCTGAAAATAAACCAAAAAAAAACATCAAATATAATAATGCAAAAAAAATCAAAGTTGTAACAATTAAGGTAAAAATATTAATTTAACTACTTAATTATTAATTTACTTTATTATATTTTCAAACAAATGGTTTTAAATTAAGTTTCTATTAAGTTTGAATTAAGTATACTAAATATCAAACTGGTCATTGTTATATCTTGTTCTGATGACCGTTTATAATAACCATAAACTCATTTTTCAATTGTGCTAAAATTTCTGAAAACCATTAAATCGAATTATTTAGCGAATTATAAATATCCTTTGTAGAATAATTTTTTTAAAAAAATTATCTTATAAAACATCAGTTATCTATTGAAGATTTAATATTGCAAATAAAATGAAGCATTTAGTGAAGGATGTTGTTTTAAAATGTATTTTAGAAAAAAAATTAATAAAAAATATATTTTTTAAAATTATTTTCAAAAATTCATAAGTTTTGTGGTGTTTTGATAAAAAAAAATTCTAAGTTATCTGTACCATTTTATAATATTTAAATAAATTAATAACAAATAACAATTGATTAAATATTTTTAAAAAATTTGGTATAAAAGTATTAATGTATATTGATTATTAAACTTCTTTTTATCAAAAGGTCTCTCAAAATAAATTAGTTTATTTTTATTAAAAGGAATCGACTCAAGAACGATAAATTTCACATTTGAGAATGTATGATAAATTTCATAAATCTATTATGTAATCAAAAATAAGAATAAGTAACTCCTAATCTCAGTTTTTAGCATTAGATTTTATTTTATTTTTAATGGTGCCATTTTCTTCCTGCATATATGATTATATTTATTGAATCTCATCTTATTTTTTCTGAAATGTAAATAATTAAATTCTAAAGTGGATTTTGTTTATCATTCAAATATTCGCTTATATTTACTGTTTTTTTAATCAATAAAATGTTTTTTTCAATATGCTTTTCAATAATTAATTGTCCAAATTTTATTCTTTCATTTTTCTGCATCATTTTATATATAATATTCTCATTTATTATTTTGCACCTTTTAATGAAACTTCATCGTTTCAAGCGCATATAGAAAATTTATCGGTACTTCCATTTTAATTTTATTTTTTGACTTTGGCCTAAGGTGGCATTTTTGTTTTTATTAGCTTTTGGTCTGAACATTCTAGTATTATATTGATATTTTTTATCTCTCAGATTTTATATGATGGTATATGAAAAAAAAAAAACAATAAAAATATTGCATCTTGGAAGATACCGACTGATAACGCAACTCTGCGCATGCGTGTCAGCATATAATTGTTTTGATCGTGCTGTGGATCACGCTCGGGTCGTATCGTGGCTGTGCGTATGTGGTAATCGAAACGTGCCGATCGGGCGAAGATGAGGGATGGTTCTTCTTAAAGGTAAAATGATAGCGACTGTTCGAAGAGGTCGCGGTAAATCGTTTGAAGAGACCTCTCGAAAGGCTCTTCTTTTTTTTCTCCCCTCCGGTCTCAAGTTGTGGAACTTCTCTAGTGCTGAAAGTTTAAGAACTTCAATTACCGCATATTCTTCAGGAAAAAAATATATAATAACTTTATAAAAGATTCTAGAGGCTAATATATGAAGGGTTTTTAAAGAAATATATTTAATATGAAATCGTTCATTCTTCCTTTTTTTTCCTTTCTTTTTTCTTATATTCAGCATATGGATAGGAAAATTACTGCAATCGTATAAAATTCAATGTCAAGATGCTGATAAATTTTCAAATTTCAGACTGTGAATCAAAAATCCTCATTGTCGGAATTATTTAACTCAAAAATTTAAAAAATGGTCAAAAATAGGCAAATGAAATTGTGCTTGCGGTATTTACATCAAAATTGTATTTAAAATATTAGATATTTGATATTAAGTCATCTACAAGAAAGTAGCCTGTTTGGCCTCGTAAGTATGAGAACTAAGAATTATAATGAACTAGATAGATTATATTTGACCAGCAATTTCATCTCTGAAATTTTAGGTTTACATCAAACAATGGACCGTACTTTCTTGTATGTTAATTGTCAGTTTATTTGTGTGTAAATGAATACAGAAACAAAAAAACACCACAACTTAACTTACTAGACCTTCACATCAAAATTATAGATCATTTTTTCAAGAGCCGAGAATTCTCTATCAGAATGTTCTATTGGGATTCCAGATTTAAGAAATTCCATCAAAGAAAATTTATTTTTAGAAATTATTTGATAGAGTTTAATGAAACTTTTTTAGATTATTGCATATAAATACAGAAGAAATTAAAAGAAAGATAGTTTTATTTATAGTTTTAAAGTTAAGATTCTTAATTCCCTTTATAAATTCATTCATGATTCGTTTAAAAAAAATTCCGATTCAAAAATCATAATTTGTATTTTGTGCTATGTTATAATATACGCTGCTATATCTGTTATATTGAATTCAACACGACTCAGAATTTTCAGTGTTGACATCGTCGTCTTATTGGTAGAATTGCAGTTCCTAATTTTAATTATTTAACTTTATTCTTCATTCGTATTTAATTGAATAAACTCAAGAATTAATTATTAATAAGAATTAGTTAAGATTTAGTTGATATCAGTTCTTCAATAATTTTTATTAAGAATTATTTCTTTAGAAATTTTTATTCTGGGAACTAATTCTTAAGAACAAAATAATATAAAAGCAATATTAATTGCTCCACATTAGAATAATAATCTAATGGCACTATTTATATATTCTTCATTCTACAATTATAAAAACATGTATATTTTCTTATTGCCAATTTGCCTTAACTTTTTGCTGAAATATTAATAATTTTCACCGCTTTTAATATCTAATTTATAATTAAATCGTTTAGTACCAATGATGGCCATAGGTTTATTATCTCGTATCGAAAATATTCATCCTTTAATTTATATTTTAAAAAGAATTAATGGCAATTCAGAAATTTTTGCCTAATGATCAGTAATGTTTTAATAAGTTATAAATCGGAATTTTCTGGACTCAATTTTATTCAAACAGCAAAACACATTGTAGATTGATGTAAAATTTAGAGAAAAAAAATGTGATTTAAAATTGAAGCACATTCGCACCTTGAAATTTTGGTATGATTATTTAAAGCATGATGGAATCCCAAATTTCACACTGAAGAAATCAAGGTTTTACCTCTGATAGTTTACATCAATAATTAAGCATTATGTAGACTATGACATAACAAACTATTGTGGCAAATTCCTTTTTTCCATGAATAGTAATTGGATAAATATGTAAATTCATAATCTTAAGTGAAAAACACATTTCTTGTTACGATATAATCGATTTTCTTCTAACATTAATCTTTGCCTCAAGTACGTTTCTTTAATTGCTTTATTTTGCAGGGAACATTTTTCTTCCAATGATTTTGAACATTAAACACGAAAGTGTTTTTAACAATGAAAATGGCTGAACACTGTTATTTTATTTATTTATGCACTCACGTGGGAAGCACTTATACAACTCACCCACATGCAACTTCGGTTTTCAATTTACAAAGTCATTAACAAGGTTTAAAAGAATGGCTTGTTTTATGCATAGACACCCATAATTTGAACCGAAAAGACAATCTTTTCCCAGAGTTCTGAAACAGCATCGAAGAGTTTTCTCTTGTCCTGTTATCGTCTTTCTTTCCTGTCATCAAAAGGTTTCCTCGATGTTCCGACATCGTTTTAAAGAACTATTTTTCTCAAACGATTTTATTTGCTTCTTTTTACGTTCTGAAGAATTCTGTTCTTTTTCCATTTGTCCTTTTCGTGGTTGCTTTTTAAATCGTTTGCTAGTTGTGGGCGTGGTTTATCTTTTTTCTCTTTAATGTGACTCTTTGGAGTTTATTTTATGTCTTTGTTCGGAATTTTTCGTATCGATTCAGTTTATTTCTGTGTCATAAGCAAGGAAAATGATGGTTGTTTTGAACGCGTCTTTTTAGAATTTCCAATTCTTTTTTTTAAAGAAACAGCTGTTATTTGTAAAAGCTGTTGTTGAAATAAATAAAACTTACTGTTGAATAGCTCAGGCTATCATGAAATTTTAAACAATACTTATGTTTTTCTAATATACAAAGATGTTTATACAAAATAATCAAAGATTTTCATTTTTTCCCCTCATGTTCTTTATAACGAATATTACTCTTAACTTTCATTTACCTACGCACATTATTACTTTAACTCGTTTTTGCATATTTACACTAGTGCAATTTAATCAAACAACTTACTAACCATTCTTTCTGTTTATCGAATTATTACCTTTCATTACGTTATTGCATTTCATTGATGCATATCCGATTGTATAGCAAAAAGTATTTAATTTTTATTCGAATCTTTTAAAAAGCATTAAATACAAGAATACTTAGAGTGAAGTTATGTATGCATATATTATAAGTGCAAAATTTTATCTAAATTTTAGCTAGAAATTCTGAATTTTTTACATTTGTGTGAAGAATGGCTTCTAGAATCACCCAGAATAAGAGAATTTTATGCATGAAAAAAATTTCATTTTTTTAGAATTTATTTCATTTTTTATGTATTTTGTTTTTCATTTTGTTCTTGAGCGTTGAATAACCATGTAGAACACTCAAACAGAACAGATATTATAAGATAGAGGAATAACGGAAAAATAAATCAAGGCAGAACAATAAGTTTTTTCACCATTTCATTTTTATTTATTGAACTACACATAAAAATACATACAATTAATTGTGAATTTACAAATGTTACCATTTGACATGACTGGATTAAATAAATGGCAGCAAAAAAAAAACCACCTTTTTTTCGATCTATAAAAACTTGAAAAAAATCGAGCCTAATTTCTTTTCCACTTCCTTATCTGATAGAAAATTGTCTAGACAACAGCATTAAGAAAGACGACAAAAGTTATTGCAAATTCGAATATTCTAGTCTCAACATGATGATCAAAGCATTTGAATGATTATTTCGTAGATAATTTACAGGTAAATGATCCCTTCGTCTCGACTTACCTGTTAACCGAATGATTGATTTTAATTCTTTAATGTAATATCACGCTTCGTTTTGTTTTTGTTAGGTTTATAGACCATTGTGTGCAACAAGCTATTATTTTATTTATAAGCATAGCGTTCAGTTTAATTAAAGGAGCGGCTTCGTCGGCTACATTCTAACATTATTATTTATAGACTTAGTTAATTAAATCGATTCATTTTGTATTCAATAGTGCTGTTATTTGTTATAAGAAAGATGGTTTTATTCGATCAAATTACTTAAGGAAAATTAGTTTGATTAGAAAAAAAATATACTTCGTATAATATTTTAAGAAGCAAAAATACAGTAATTACGCGCTGTAACGAGACCGCCATTTTCGTTTATTTTTAATCTTCTTTGATGCATTAGCGAATCTAATTTCATTTATCGGATGCCTTTGCTTAAAACTTATCATAATTTTATTCCAGGTTTCACTCTAGTCAGCATTATTACTTGTTTTCTTTTAAGAATGGATGGAAACTTTTCTGACTTTGATATTTGATTGATTTAGATTTCGTAAAACAACTGCTGTAAAAGAATTTGAATCACATTTGCTGCTAAATTGCTATTATTAGAAATAATAATGATTAAATAAATGGTATAGATTGTTACTTTTTAAAGAAGTTCATTTTATATTTGCTTATGGAACTTTTCTTTTACCTATATTTGCTATAAGCACAAATTTTCAATGTAATTTTTTTAAATTTTTTTCTCTAAGAATACTCCCCCCCCCCCTTTCTTTTTAACTTTTGTAAGATAAATATATTTCTAAGTAGATGCAATTTTAATGTATATTTTCATTATAAAATTTTCTGTTTCTAAAATCATTATGGAATTAGAATTTTTTTTAATCATACATAATTAATTTTGGTGCGATTGTCTCATGCATAAATTTGAAACTACATAAAACTAAAAAGAATACAAGAGAGTGCTAAATAACTAAATTTTATGTTTAGTATTTAAAAATATTTTCGTTGTTTGGAATTTAACACTTCTTGGTGGAAACTTTAATCCTTTTTTTAAACTTAAAATTGTTCGTAGTTTTAATTTACATTCCAGCAGATTAATGGTCCTCTTTTGATTTTCACGAGGAATTTTTTTAATAAAATTTTAATTCACAATAAATTAATAAAATTTTAATTTCACAAATTCTTTTTTAAGTAATAAATAACCTTTTTGTTTTCGCTTAGTCGAATACGAAACAAAATGCAGTCAAAAAATTCTTTGAAAAAAATTATCGTTTACTGGTACAACATTGCTACATAATAATTTCGATTCGCTCAATTGAATACAAACCAAAACACAGACAAATTCTTTGAAAAAAAAATTATTATTAACTATACCTTTCGTATATGATAATTTGTATTCACCTTATCTGAAAATTCAAGGTAATAGTTCTTATATTTGATTTTTATCTAAATAAATATTAGCTTTAAATTCATTTTTAATACTGTTTTCTCCGTACAATGATCTTTTTAATGTTTTATTAAGTTTTGATTTACTCAAGAACAGTTCTCTTGGTTTAATTTCCCTTTTCTGGCATCTTCTAAATACTGGGTCATCCCGGTTTCCTTTTCACATAAAATTGTGAAACTATCGTTCCCAGAAGATAGTTTTCTAATTCTTTCTGATTTTATTACCTTGGAGCGGCCCACACTCGACTTTTTCTTCTTGATCTCGTTAACTTCATCATTTAAGAGTTTCAGATTCTCGTTTTATACTTCGCCCAAAGTTTTGCTAATGTCAGTTCTTTTCCGATTTACTTTTTTTCTTTATGTAAAAACTGGGAATTTTTCGTTTTATTTTCTTGGGTATTTTTTTTCTTTTGTAATCAAACCTCACATCAGTGAAAAAATTATTATAATGATGTAATTTCCGTCTCTTAAAGATTTTGAAAGTAGATTATTTTATGATTGATTTTTTTACTAATATATTAAAAAGGAAAAAAAATAATTAGCTTTTTATTCTGATTGAAATATATAGTTTAGAAAAAATAGCTTCTAAAAAATCAGGCTACCCAATATTTGTCTCAAAATGATCGAAATTGACTGTCATAATTAAATCAAATATTTATAGTTGGTTTTCACAACTTGTATAGGTATTTTTCCATTAGCAGCGAAAAATCGCTAAAGAAATTTGGTGCCATTCTACATTATTTGGCGATTTTTCGCTTTAAAATAACTAAGAAATTCGGCGGAATTCCACTTTATTTGACGATTTTTAAATGCCTCGCAGCTAACGGGAAAGTACCAAAACAACAATTTATTAAAAGTTTGAAGAACTGATTTTAGCATTCTTCCTAATAACTATTAACACTGATATATAGAAGAAAAAAATATGCAAGAACAAGATTAACGAAAATTGCGAATTCTATGGCTTCTTTTTCATTAATTAACGAATATTCATGAAATGCGAATACTTTTTAAAAAATCGTCTGTCAGATGGAAATAAAAAATAAAACAGTTTTTTTATTATGTATCCAAAATGTAATATTTTCTAATAATTAATTGAATACATATTTTTTAAAATTATATTCCTTTATTTTAATTATTATTTTTTTATTTTTTAAAGCCGCAGAAAACTTATTTTGGAAAAAATTTGGTCGCGAGTTCTTTTTTTGTGCCGGCCGAAAAAGTTTTACTAATTGTTTAGATCATAATCTTAAATTATTCATTTATTTTTCATGAAATTGCACCTGAGTCTCTGCATCATTTGTGGGAGAAGAATATAATTGAAATCCATTGAATTATTACTTCGATAATGAAGATTTTTTAACATTTGCTGGAGAATTCAAAATATCCTATGTGCTGTACCAATCTAAAATTAGCAGTGACACTTAGGGTGCGCCCAAAAAGCAAGTAAGCATTGGCGGAGCCCACTGACTCGACATCCAATTTTGGTCATTCTGAAAAAATGTGAACTAATGCTTCGTAATGAAATTCCTGTTATGATGAGTAGACAATTTCGTCTTGTCTATGACTAATGATAGGCGTTTTGATTTTTTTTTAAAAAAAAAAAAAAAAAGGCAACAGCTAATTGAAAAAAAAATTTTTTTCCCCCAATCTAGACTTTTTATAAATAATTGAATAGAATTTCATCAATGCTTCCAAAAATAGAAAAAAAAAAGTTTTTTTTAAAAGCAACTCTTTTATGTTCGTAGTAATTTCTTGAAAAAAAAATATATGCAATACCATTTGTTTTTATAATGATTCGCTTTATCATTTCTTTCTATTTTTATCAGATTGATAATAAAGTAAATAATTTATATATTGCTTAATTATCAAATCTTATTAAAAATGTTTTCTACGTACTTTAAATCATCGTACTTGAACGAAGAAAGTGTTCTATTAATTAAACATTTTTTTCTGATGCCCACCCTTTTTGACTTATTTCTATGTCATCAACTATATTATTTTTTATCAACTTGGAAATAAAAAAAATGAAATCCAGAAGATATCATTTAAAATAATTAATGATTCAACCATTATTTATTAGTGACTTTAAAAAAATCGTCCCCCCCCCCTCCAAAAAAAAAGTTGCTTTTATTTTTTGGATATTTTTTTCCGTTTAATATTCGTTGAGACCCTATTTGAAAGTTTTAAGAACAGTTTTGCTGAAAGAAATTCGTTTTTGTAATTTTTTTTGGAATGGAAAGTATGTTGTTTGAAGTTTTCAGATTTTATGAAATTTTCGAAATTGTTTGCAGATATGACTTCTGACTCGCATTCTATATCCACAATTTAACAGAATTTGAAAATACGTCATATATCAACGTGTTGATATTGAATATTGCATAATAATAGTCTTACTATTTGCGTTCTAACTTAAAACTTTTGAAAAATAAATGAAAATTGAATAGAGCCTTCTATATCAGAATAAAAAAATTATTTAAATTTCTATAAGGATACATAAAAAGGAATATGGTTTTTTAACATCGACTGGAAAAGTCATTCCTTAAGCTTAAGTCTTACTAAACTAAGAATTTGCCTGACTTAACCTCCTAAAATTCCAAAAGTTATTACTTTTCGTGGAGTTAAACAGTGATTTTATTTTTGATATGAAATGCATCTTTGTCGTACACAAATTTGAAAAAATAGGCTCTCGCCTAATTTACATTTTATCTTGTATAATACATATATCTATGTGTTCGTTTGCAACTATCAAGATTATAGATAAGTTATCTCAATTCCATTTTTTACAATTTTTTAATTCATCAGTGCAAGTAAACAAGGAAAAACAACCACAATACATTACACAAAACAACTTTCAATATCATACATCATTGCTGTTATTCATCCCCAAATGTAGGTGTCGCTAATCGTCCTTTAAAATTACAGTTAACAACATCAGTCTTTTATTAACTTTTCTTAAAGATTACATCTATAATCGTTTGCCATTTCTATTGCATTGTTATGGTAATAACAAAGAAAAGACGACAGTATTGAGTGGAGGATAATTCTAACTGGCTTTTTAAACTAGTGTTTTTGTTTGATTGATGCATGCCTAATGTTAATGTTTTCAGTTATTCCTACGCGTTATTTGAAGAGTCTGTCATTGTCAATAGGTGTATACCTTTGTAAATTCTCTTTTGTTAAAACGAGATGTTGAATAACTCTGGAGGCATTTATATGAATGAGCTGAAAACGTGTTCTGTCAAAAACGAGACATGACGTTATCTCGGATTTGTTTCTGTACCTTCCCTCGTGAACCTGGCAATTCTGTTAATTTCTTTTTATTTCCACTTCTAACGCATCTTTTGACATTAAATCTTCAAGCAGAATATAGTAATAAAATGACCTTCGGACAGGAACTAGTTGCATCACATTCTTACGGTTCTTCTTGCTATCCTTGACTGATATTTATCATTTTCTTTTTCTTCATTTAGCAGGGTTAAAAAAATTCTTCTTGTTTTTGAATAAACAGGGTGACAAAAAGTGGTTGGTTTTTATGACACCGCTGAATCACCTTATGTACAAGTTATACGTTTTCCAACTCTCTTTAGTCAAGTTTAGGAATAAAATTTCAAAACACATAAAATAATGCAGAGTTTTTAAAAATTCATGAAACGAACTTAAGGAATGCAGTGCCCTCTGCATTTAACATTTTTTTTGCTCATGGGAATCCACGGTTGCAAATATTGAATTGAGATAAATAAAGAAATAGACAAAAGACAAATGTTATTCAATATATAACTGATCAAAAATCTACACTTTTAAATTTCCATTATTTACAGTTTTTTAAAAGTACTTCTTTACAGCAGTGTCGAAAAGTACACTTCTTTGCAACAGCATTGTCGAAAAGTACACTTCTTTGCAACAGCATTGTCGAAAAGCACACGTTTGCAACAGCATTGTCG
>JAOUZG010032691.1:2077065-2172367 GCA_026289955.1 Argiope argentata | reverse complement strand
GACGTTTAAGCAAGATTTTTCGTTATTTTAGTTGATTAATAATGGATAATAAAGATGAATTCATATTCGATGCTATTATTCAAGGCCGCTTAAGCAAAATTGCTCTTTTTTATCCGTTATTAACCAAACAGATGAAGAATAATTTTGCTTAAACGGCATTGAATAATAGCATCGAATTTGAATTCATCATTATTATCCATTATTACCAACTAAAATAAAGATAAATTCACAATCGATGTTATTAATCAATGCCGTTGCGACTGGGGGGAGTTAAAAGGTATTCATGTCTAAGATGTTAGAATTAGAAAACGGCAAAACTTTAGTATACTACTTTTTCAAAAAGAAAATAATAACTTTAACGTTTTCATTGTTCATTTATGTTAATGTTCAATTTTTTTAGTAAGCTTCTTTTCAAAGGCAAAAATAATTTTTTTTAAAATTAAAACAAATAATAAAAATAATTATAATAAAAAATATTGTTCGGGCTTTATACGCCGAAGCAAAAATAAATACCTTGCAAACACATTGATTATGATTAGAGAAAAGAATTTATCGTATACCTCACTAAGCCGCTTTCTTCATTTTAATATAAATTTGAAAATGTTTGAGTTATTTTTGTAATTTTAAGATAATTTTGTATTTGAAATCAAATTCATCCCCGGTTTATATATTTATTAAAATTCATGTAATCGCAAAATAAAATATGTTTGTCTTATTTGAATTTCTTTTCCCTTAAATTCATTACAAATCTGTTTCCGATTCAATGAATTTGTAATTAAAATTGGAATTTGTTTATTATATATGAACGTAGATAGATGATGAAACTTTTAAGCTATCTTTGACATGAATTTCCTTTTAAAAACAATATCATTCATTTTTAATCATTTTGCATATAATTTCCTGATTTTTAATTTTTAATAATAAGATTTTCAGAAGATGTTTATTGGAATTTCTGAAAACGAGTTTAAATTTCTCTATTTCACTTACGTCATCATCTTTAAAAAAATATTACTTTAAATTCAATTTCTTTTTTTACAAAAATCGAACAGTTTCCTAATTGTTTATTTCTCAATGTTTTAGGAAAATCTGAATATAAATTATTTTTTCCGCGTCCCATTTTCTCAGTTTCTTCCGTTTCAAGTGCATTTGTTTTGAATTTGCTGTCTGAAAGAGTTTTCTTGTCCTTGTCTCCTTCCTCTAAGATCATTGCATTGTTTTGGCGAACTAGAAGCCATTTGCTGTAAGCTTTAATAACATTATTTTCGGTAATTTTTCCCTTTCATTTCGAAGGCGTCGCAGACTGCTAAAATGGCGCATTTATTTTCTTGGCGAATTTGTTGGGGCAAGAATTGATGCACGCCCAAGACGTCTCTGCGATTTTACGCTTCTTAATTTGTGGAGGACAAAATTAATGTCAGAAAAATTCATTATGAATGCTCTAAAAATGTCGCCACTTTTTATTCTTCTTTTTCTCTTAACAAGATACCAAGATTAATTTATGTTTTTGTTACTGCGAAATTCTTTGCCAAATGAGAACCATAAACAGCATCTTTAAATAACGGGAGTAAGAGGCTTCCTCAAAACTTTCTCGCATTTTATATGATAAAAAATTGTAGATCTTGAATGAAACAGAGAATGTTTTGCATGGAATTGGCTATATAATATTAATTTTTTACTTGAATTTAGCATTTTTACTGAATTTATCATGTGATCCTTGGCGAGTGTTTTGCCGATTAATTTCTTCCATTCTCTTGATAGCATCCGAAAATCGAATTTATCGAATTTTTATTTTAAATCCCTTTTTTTCCCCTGCTGATGATAACTAATTTTTGACACAAAGGCTATACATATAATTATATAATTCGAAGATTAAATTTGATATTTTGTTATTGAGTGTTATTTACGAGTTTCTTAAAAAAAAAAAAAGACCAACAGACGTTCACCTACTTTTTGGGTTTGGTTCACACTTTGATGTCTACAATACATAGGTTAAATATATACATATGGAATTTTATGTATCTAGCTCTTATAATTTTGTAGTTAATATATTAACCTATATTAAACAAGCCGGGGGGACGGACATCTGAAGGAATTTTGCACAAAATCCATTCCTTGATAGAAATCTACAAATGTGTACTATTTTGTTTGATAGAAAATCCGCAAATCGGTACTATTTTCCTTGATAGAAACCTACAAATTAGTGTATATTACCGTTTACCAAATTTCATATTTTGGCTAAAACTATTTTTTATTTATTTTTGTCACAGATGGATTGGGATATAATTCCAAAAATGTGTGTTGAGAAACTCAGGCAGGCCTAAAACTAGAAAATTGGCCAGGATGTTGAATTCGAATTTTTTTATCGGTCGAATTTTTTTCTCTTTCTGTGCATTTCAAATACAAAAAAAACCCTTAGCTGAATATGTATGGAAAAATGTTTAATGGGGAAAAAAAGGTACGAAAATGCTTCTCTTACAACATTGAGATGAATTTTAAAAACAAATATGCACATTGCACAACGTGAGCATGAATTTAGACTAAATGTTAAGAGAAGGTAAAATGTCCTTAGTTCAAATAAAATCAATTAAAAAATGACGTTGTTGTTTCTTATGGCACTTGCCATGGACAAACTCGCTGAGGTAGTCTGCGATTTAAACCTAATCGGCTTCTCTTTTGTAGTAACGCCATTTAGAGCCAGGAGTATGAGTTGTGCTACTCACTCATCACATTCGCTTGCACAACCCCTTTTTACATGGGATCACATTGACACTCCTTACAGATAGAACACAGAAGAACAACCATGCCAGAACCGGGATTTGAACTCGGGACGCCCAGATCATGGGGAAGACGCGCTACTCCTATGCCAGGACTCTGGTAAAAATTTAATATTATTTATTGACTCCATCGATAAATATCGTCGGATTATAAGCATAGGAAAAAAATTCTTAATTCTACCGAATTAAATCTTTTTTTAATATAAAAAGGATTCAGTTTGTTATTTTTGATGAATCTTGAGTCTTAAAGGGTTTCTGTTGAAGTATTGAGTTAATCGGAACATTTTCTTATAAGTTTTAGGATTTAAAAAAATTATTGTATTCGAGGGAAAAAGTATTGTAATCGTCAAAAAAAATGCTATATGAAATTTTGATTAATCTCCTCTTTTCAAACCTATTTGAAATACGATAAACAAAATTTTTGCTGCTATGTCTACTATAAACACGATGACTTAAAAAAAATAAAAGTTTGAATAAATGAATGAAATTTGGTGTATACTCTGAATATCAAAAATATCAAATTTTGAATGAAATCCATTTATTTAAAATTTCGTCTCCCTGTATGTATATCTGTATAAGTGAAATAGTGACAATAGAAAAAAAACTAGGTGGATAAAAATTTATCTTTCTGCAGTGGAAATACGTTACAAAATTTGAAATAAATCCGTCAGCTGTTTCTCTTCCATTGGCTTGCACATTCAAACGGATTCAAACGCGATTTTGCAAAATGCAGCAAGTTGGATAAATGAAATTTGCAATGTGATTTTGTTACTTCAGTTGTTGTTCTGATTCAATTTTGGTTTCAGTGGTTGGGAAAAAAATATCTAAAATGCATACTAGATTTTCTTCTCAATATTATTATGCACAAAATGCTCGTATATAAATCCTGAAAAATAAACCTTTAAGCATTTTTGGTGTTCACGGTCTTGCTCAACATCCAATTCTTATGCGACAATGCTGAGGATTATAATTATTTGTTGTATATGTGATCCAATGACTCGTGAATCTCAAATTGTCTTTTCAACTATTTATTCTTAAAGGTTATTTGAAATTATATGCAGTAATTTTGCTTGGAAATAAATTATGCTACTCTGGGGCCTTCCATCCATACTTTCTGTTTGCCACACATTCAAGGCTTTATTGTTATGTCAGAACATTGATGTTATTTTTGAGATGAGGTTTTTGGCATCGACGAAAATCCATAGGTGAAAAATAAACATCTTATTATCTGCATGAGCATCTGAAAAAATTAGCTTTTGATAACGTGTTGCCAATGCATTTACAAAAACTCCGATTTTAAAAAAATAAATTAATGACTACAGCAAATAAAACCTAGAAAAATGTCATTTCGAGCACGCGATGATATGAAATGAAATAAATAGGAAATGGGATATTTTTTTAAACAATCAATGCGAGATTAAGTTTATTATGATCGTTTGCAATACTAAAGGGACGCATTCGATGAAACAGTTAAAATGAATGAAAATATAATTGAACTTGAACGAGCATGTGGTGCTTGGCCGTTCAAGAACTGATGTTCCGACATAATACATTGAAATATGCACAGCAGATTTCATGAACTATTTCATTTATTATAAGACGATGCTTACTAGCACCATCTGGAGAAACAAATCTGTGGCACCATTATTAGGGATTATATAAGAATTTAAGACTGATCTATCGGGTTTTATTTTATTGGCCATCCATACTTTCTTCACAAAAATTTGCCGTAAGGAATGATAATTTTTTTTTGTATTTTTACGAATTTCTGAATACATTTATTTGGATAATTCACGTTATTTTGATTTTAAAACCATCAGCGTTTGGTTTATGCCCCAGGAAGAAGTTATTTCGTCAAAAAAAGTAACAGAAAAGTTGATAGGAAATATTTACATTAGTCTATGTGGTGAACACGATAATGTGGAAGTAGGAAGTGTAATATTTGCTCATCTTTCTACGCATCGCCCCCTAGTGGCGAAGTGCCAGTTTCCAAAAGTGATAGTCTCAGAACTATCACTTGACTGAAACCTGAAACGAACAGCATCTCTGTTCTGTTTTTGTATAGTTTGAATCTATGTAGGCCAGTTACTTGTCACATAAATGCATGTATGAGAAGGAATTAAAAATATTTTACAATTTTAACTCCAAATAAAAAACAAATATTGGACAATTTCTCTTAAAATCTCCACGAAGGCCACTTTTCCTTTGTATTAAAGCTAAATCACACTTCTCCTCGAGGTGTATCTTCATTGTTTTCCAAGGTTCTTTTCATGAACAAAAGATGTCATGTTTTTCTTTCATCATGTCTCCTTGACTAGTAGGCTGCGCTATAAATATTGATTTTAGTGATGACGTGTCGGCTTAACAAAGGAGGGAGGGGTGAAGTAACTTCTGCACCTCTCTACCAGAGGGCAGAAGGATCCCTGACCCTTGAGCACTAGTAATCAGAGGGCCCCTGAGCACCAGAGGACAGAAGTCTGACTTCTACCTCATATGAAGATGACACACATTATCACATTAGCTTGCACAACCCCTTTTTACAGATGGGCATATTCACACGCCTCACAGATAGAACACAGAACAACAACCATGCCTTTAACGAGACTCGAACCCGGAACGCCCAAATCACGAGGAAGACGCGTTACATCTGTGCCAGTTCGTCGGCATTGATTTTAATGGGATTAGGATTGCCCACTAAGAAATGAAATCTGAAAATAAGCCTCTTGAGGCATGGAAATATCTGATTTGTTTTATAGTATTGCGAGGTCGTTAAGAGGCTAATTCAATTGAACTAATTAGTGTAATAGTGGTTAATTTACAGGTTACGTTTCACACAGACAATTAACATACAAAATTTTGTTACAGTTTTTAAGATATATTTATAAAAACTTGGATCAAAGCATACAGCTTAAGCCATTGCTAGATCTGAACTGAGTCATGGCGCTTCAAGATTTCAGGGGGCGCTATCTCTGACGTCATCATATCTAGTTATGGCTAATATTACAAGAGCTGTTAAGTATGTTTCTGAGCTTAATACTGACAGAAGTTCAGTATTTATTCACCTGCAGCTTATAATAGAAAGTTAGAATAGTTAGAAAGAATTAATTCCAGCAACTTATAGTAGAAAGAGCCCATTTGTCTTCCGGTATTCGACCGATAAGATTTTATAGGAGGAAAAGAAATCTGGGAGTTAGGATTTTTTTTAAAGAACTTAAACATAACAATAGACAGAGTATTATGAGTTTCGGTTCTGGCGACTTTTCCTCAAAATATTTTGATTCCTTGGGTTTTTTCTTGTTATGTTTATTGATTGTTTTTTGTCATTTCTGTGTTGAAATTGTGCATGAGGAAAAAAAATCTTGTTAACTTTAAGCTTAGACATGAACAGAGAGTGTGTTGACCTGCATCAGTTTTCGGTGGCAGCAATTCAAAATATTTTTTTTAATTCTCTGGGTCTACCCGGCTTTTCATTGAGAGGCGTGTGTTTTTTATCTTCATCACAAGCACAGGGGTGGATGTGAAGAATCTTGGATCACCCCAGGTTCTTCTTTTTTATCCTTCATCACCCCTCCTCGTCTACCGCAGACAGACGATAGACAACAATGGAGACCGCGTTCCTTTTTTTCATTTACCGTTTATTTTCTCTTCATTAGCTCCGCATCTAGCTCATAGCCTCCACCTCGTTTCACATTAGGTTTCATTTAAGGCTCTTTTTAGATCCTGCCGCTCTACTAACTGCTAATTACGGTCGTGAGTAATTTGTTCTCGCTTTGAGTGCGGTCCTTTCTTCTGGGATGAGCTATCCACCTTTCACTTAATGACACTTACAAGAGTATAACTGTTAATCATCTTTTTTTGCCACTTGGCGAGATTTAGGCGTATCCAATGCAGGAAATATGACTTCCTCTGACAGTTGTATCATTGTTATAAATAAGAAGGGAGCTTGATTTCCGAGAATGTTGTTGGAAACTAGTGGTTACACCCTAGTAATATATCTTTAATATCGTATTTATAAATAGTTGCCACATATTTGTTAATGAATCATTTATGCACACTTGTTGCTGAATCGTTGCTGTATATTTGTTGCTACATTCAATGACTGGATAAATTTATTGCATATTAAGTAATTTGGTAGATTTTTGTAGGTAGACAACCTATCGCAATGGTTTTCATGACAAGATTTTGGAAAAATTTCTCCAGTTCTTCAATGATCATGGTCTCATGAACCCAAAATCATCCATCGTTCAAAAGTTTATAGTATATGGGAATGAATGCGTCCATCCTCTGAAAGAACTCACTACCAAAGGTGTGTAAGGTTAAATATAGGTTCTGTTGTACATATTTACAATTTTGGTACATAATACTGCGTGGGTACCTTATCGTGGGTTATACCATGGTTTTACATCCATTCAACCCGAAACGCCCAGCACCCCTTTAGTCTCATTCTATATTCGCTAGCGTTATGGTTCTCCCCGGCCCCGTCTTTGCCATCTTGTGGAGATTGTAACAACCACTTCTGCATTTCATATATGTTACCGTTAAAGTATATAATGCAGTTATTTTATAGAATACCTAGTTATTCCATGAAATAACTGATCGTGTCCATTAAAGTGTGTAATAACATATTAATTTGACACTTTAACTAGTTATTCTATGAAATAATTAGGTATTCTATAAATTAACTAATGAGACAGTAAAAATGTAAAATGAACAATTTATCTAAATTGAAATATCTAGGTATTCTATAAATAAACTAATGATAGACAATTAAAATGAAAAAGAAGCAATTTATCTAATCTATGCAGAGTGTAAATGGTATTTATGGAAACGAACCCTAAAATCATTTGTTACAACAAGGATTACTAAAATGACACTTGGAATTACAAAGAACATTATTTCTTTTTAAAAAATTGACACACTGGGTTTTACACAAACATTTTTTTAGAATCCTTGACCAGTACCTAAACTTTGAGCTGTAGCAACCGACCGGAGCGATATTTCTACATCCGGTATTTCTTCAATTTTTATTAGTTTTTGTTCGCAGACACTGAACTGGGATCGGGAATATGATTGTTTTATGCAGCCGTTTCTTGTGCCCAATTGGAAAAATCCTTCTTCGGTTATTTTTATGATGAGAGCTAAAATAGATTTGGCATCACCTTTTCCTCTGTCAGCTTCAGGCACTAGGATACGGACGGTAAACCCCACAGAGACTTCAGAATGAGATTTATCCAACATTAATTTAATCTCCCAATGGCCTGGAATAGTTCATAATGCAGTAGGGGTGGAAGGTAAATGTATTTGTCGTGCGAGATACATGATATAGATTATTTTACACTTTAGAGGGCTGCAGATCGTTATTGTATGAAATAACCAGTTAGACCATGAAATACTAGAGAGTTATACACTTTAACGGACACAATCAGTTATTTCATGGAATAACTAGGTATCCTATAAAATAACGGATTTCACACTTTAACGGTAGCATATATAATATAATGTAATTCGCATAACGCTTTGTCCATATTATTTTGAAAACTGGATAACTGGAATAATTTTATTTGAACTTTAGCTGTCTTTAGTTTAGATTTAGAATTGAAATAGTTACTAAATATTAAACTTTGGCATGAATTTAACTTTTACTGAATCTATCATCCTTGGCGAGTTTTTATGATGAATCCCTAACGTGCGTATAATAATATCCGATAATCGAATTTGCACATTAGACAAATTTTCCTCTATCGGTTGAGACAAAGATTTGACACAAAATTGAAATGTTTGTCATTTCGTTTTTAAATTATCCCGTTTATATGATTCTAAAAGCATAAACTAACAGTCAGTCCTTAGTTGGATTTGACTCAAACTTACCGATTGTATAGTATTAAATCTGTGTATTGGTTTTTATCTACCTCTCTTTGTTTTGTAATTATCGCGTTTAGTTATATTTAAATAGCCGGGCTGGCGACATTCTCCAAACAGACTTTTTCTTAAAATTCGATGGGAATAATCTGTCAGTTTGATGCAAATACAGCATAATAAATTTCAACAGTATCACTCAAAGTGGTTTTTAATTATCACAGACAGACTGACAGACATTTTCCAAAAAATGTGTTTTTCGAACTCAGTGAGATTCAGTCAAAATCTGAAGTTCAAATTTTTTGACGTTTACTATATTTTCTCTATATTACGTATAAAAAATAAAAATTGTCGGCGTCTTGGCATAGGGGTAGCGATTCCCCATGACTTTTGGTGTCCCGGGTTCGACTCCTTGTTCTGACATGGCTTTACCATGTTCTATTTTTGAGGTATATGAATGTACCCCCCTGTAAAAAAGGGGCTGTGCAAGCGAATGTTGAGAAGTGAGTAGCAAAAGCTGTATTCATGGCCCTGGTTAGCGCTACTACAAAACAAGAGACTCACATTAGGCTTAAAGTGCTGATTATCTCAACAAGCTTGTTCATGGCTAGTGTCATAAGAAACAACAATAGAAATAAAAATTGGTTATTTATTTTTGCAGTGAAGAAAAATAATCTAAATGATTCAAATGAACATATAAAATTGTTAGACTTTACCAACAATGTGGAAGTGTCCTACTAGCAATCATTCATAGTTTATACTTGTACTTGTGATAAAAAACTGAAATTTTTTAGCAGTTCATTATTTCTTAAGTTAATAGGCATATGTAATATAAATGGCTTCCGAATTTAATTGGATCTTTCGCCAACTTATTAAATTAAATATCTAGCAAAAAATACTTACCCCCAAATGAATCTATTCTATTCATTAAAAATGTATCATTCATTAAAAGCACCTTTTTAAAACGAAAGTTTCAAGACACTTTTTTTTTCACTTAACCGTATCCACTTTAGATAATTGCTTGAAAAAATTTCGGAAGAAACCATCGATGAAAAAAAATCTCCACTCTCAGTAGCATTAACCTATTGACCCACATCGCTGAGATTGAGGTACTTGATGTCACCCTTGATGAAAGTGAGACTTAATATTCTAATTTTTTTTCATCACTCTCTGACGTGCTTGAAAAAAGAATTTTGATTTCCTGAGCCGGCATCTACATATCGGGTTGCTTGTTAATGACTCTTGCTCTCTGTTTCCCCCATTGTTTAGTTTCACTTAGGTGCTTCAGTTCTCACATGGGTTACGGAGGATCACGTTTCCTGAAAAAGTCTTCATTGCCTGCTTTTTATTGCTCTAATAAGGATGTGTGCCTCTGTGCATTTCTACTGCTCTTGATGAATTGGGTTACTTGCCTTGTGAGGCTTCCCAGTTCCGGTTGCAGGAAACTTCAGCTTCCCAAGTGAAATTCGGCAATTAGAGTCACAGACGATGTTTTCAAAATGGTAATGTTGTGTTTGCATGGGTGCATCATAAGCAATACAAAGAAGACATTCTTTTTATGGCCAGTCCTATTTCCGTTGCATAACGCCAAGTGGGGTTCGGCTTTTAACTTTGATGCAACTCGGAAAGCTCCAAAAACGTTCCAACAATTCATACGATTCTGCACATTCAGTCTGAGTTGATGTGGTTGTTTTAGATAATTATCTTAAGAACATTACGTTTAGTTATGCACATGATGATTGTTCTTTTGTGGTTACTTTTAAGTGGAATTCCACCGGTTCTTATAAAATGGAACATCTCGAAAATGCTTTGAATGTTCTAGTAAGCACCTTATATTCTTATTATTTTCACTAATGCCGTTGTTTATTCTGTTTGCGGCTGCCATAAGCAAATTAATGAAGATATTCTTTTATGGTTGGTTTCATATTTTGCAACTCTAAATAATGATTAGGATCACTTTATATAAGACATAGGACGTCCCAAAAGCGGTACAAAATGTTTTAAAATCTGCAGTGGATACATTAATTTAGGTTCTGCCTCTTTTCCTTAATGATTAATTATTCTGTTAGTTTAGATATATTTTAAAAACAATTTAATTCTTTAATAAGGATATCTTACCACTATTGATGAATGAGGTTGTTTGCTTTGTTTGACTTTTCAGCTCCGTTACTTTAATTCCCCAAATTCGGCGGTTGGAATTCAAGAAATTTCCAAAGATGGCAGTTTAAAATTAGCATTTTTCTTTTGTAAAAAGTACAAAGAAGACATTGCTTTTATGGCTAGTTGCTGTTTTCTAGCTTCAAATGGAATACGATACATACCTTTAATGCACATAATGTTCCAAAAAATGTACATCATAATAATTTCTTTGATTATATCTAAGATCGTTGCGTTGTATTTGCTTACCATAACAAACGCGCTGTTTTTATCGCTGTTATAACTCCCAAGTACGAAATTAAAATCCCACTGAACATTGGTGAACCTTCCCAAAGCTGTTCATGTTTGGGCTTTTTGCAAAGTGAGTCAGAATAATAACTGTTTCATGTCTTTCTTTTATGGCTCTTGGTATTATCATCGTTTGACCTTAGTACTTCCAAAAATGTTCTTTTGTTGTTTTGAGTACTTTATGAATTACCCATAAGGTTATGAAATTTGCTGTGGCGAAGAAATTTCAAGAGTATATTTTGAGTTTTATATTTACTTCTAGTATTTCAAAAATGTTTTATTTTTTTTTAATTAGCCATACGTGGTTTCAATTCTGGAAGGTGATTAAATCTTGTTGAAAACTTATTATATAGATTATGACGTACGCTTTCCAAAAGAAATGAAAATTGGTTATTTAAATATATCGTATAGATTCTTTCGTTTTATTATGATTTAAAGGAATTGGAACGACCTGCAATTTAACACATTAAGGATCGCTCACGAGTTTTCTCGTATTTCACGTCCCATCTGTTGCGAGCCACTCTCGAGTTTTCTCGTTTTTCGCTTTTCATCTGTTAGGGATGGATGCTTAGAACGTACAAGTTTGCCCCAAAACGTGCGGTCCCAGTCGTATGTCTTACAAACTTCTTTGCGGTCCTTAATGTTTTAAGAAAACAAATCGGTTTTTCAAATCCACCTTCATAAAATATGCGAAATTGTACTGATAACAGAAATGTATATAAGGTTTTAATATTAGAAGCTTAGAACTTAATTTTAAAAATATAGTTAACAGAGTCCCCTATGATAAAAAGACCCCCCCCCCTGTTACTTTATCTGTACGAAAAAGACAGTATTATAATCTTTAAAAAAATTAAAACGCTAGATTTAGACGCATTTTCAAGTTTTAGACCTAATTTAGTCCAAAAAACGCATTTTCAGAATTATTTCTGTGTGTCTGTGAACTCGATAACAGAAAAATGCTTTGATCAAAACGGATGAAATTAAGTGTATAGACTTTGCTGAAGTTCGTAGATTTCTATCAAATTTTGGAATCTATTCACAGGAAATCTGATTCTTCGATATGAACTGTAGACACTTGTCAAATTTAGAAATATATAATATCTATACTTTTTCCTCTCATCATCTGTCCATCCTGAGATCATCTGTCTAGATTTTTTCTTTTATCTCCTTTTTTAGATCCTAATTTAGCATATGAGAATACTGATCTTTTTCTCACAGTGAGCTCCAAAATTACGCCCGATAACATTGCGATGTTCCATTTGTTAAGATTTAATCTGGCAAAATATTCGAGTCGTTAGTTTGTTACCATATACCATATTTCCCATATTTCTCTTAACTTTCTAAAACGCAGGCTTTCTGGCACAGAGGTAGCGCGTCTTCCTAGTGTTCTTGGAGTCCCAGGTTCGAGTCCCGGTTCGAGCATGGTTGTTCTTCTGTGTGCTATCTGTGAGATGTGTGACTGTGTCCCCCTGTAAAAAGGGGCTGTGCAAGCGACTTTGATGAGCGTGTAGCCAAAGTCGTACTCTTGGCCTTAGTTGGCGCTACTTGAAATAAGAAGCTCTTCTTTCGGCTTAAAATCTGCTGATATAGTCAGCGGGGGATTGTCCATGGCACCATAAGTAACAACAACAACTTTTTAAAACCAAATCAAATGAATAAATCTAACATTTACGTCTTGAATCAGATAAGATCTTGGTACAAGAGGTATGGATGATTTTTATTTTCACAAACAAAAAAAAGAGAAGCAAACACCTGCTTGTAATCAGATAACCATGTACAGAAAGCAGATGTTAATGAATTTAAAATTAAATTGGATATGAAAGAGCGACCATTTGAAGATTACCTCTCGGATGTTCTCTTAAATACATAGTAATTTCGATTTATTACTTCTGTTTATATACAAACGTTGATTTATTATAAATGCGTGATGCTTCAACATTGATTTATTGATTTTTATTGCCGCGTGCAAAGATGCAAATATTTTGAGTTTTGTCTCTTGCGAATACGCAGCTGTCTATGCAACTTAACTTCAACCGTTTCATGTGTAGGTGGTAATCTTGTAAATATCAACTCGCCCTGCATGCTACAATTTTTCCGGCGTTTGAGTCACGCACCTTTAAATTAATTTAACCTTGTTCTACATCCATCTTTTTATTTCGAAGGAACTTCGAGTCTTAGCGGTATTCTTTCATCTCTTTTATAAATAGACGACAGAAAGCATAGGGATGATTTCAGGAAGAGTGTTCCGTAACTGTGTCTAGAGAATAAATCAGGAATTTTTAAAAAATTGGAATTTGTTTTTTTTTCTTCAAAAGAATATAATCAAATGGCATTGAAAAAATTTTTCGTGCTCTCTTGAGAAACTAAGGAAGAATTCGAAGTATAGTAAAAAATGGAAGATTCAAATTCTTTTTAATTTAAATAAAATTCTTCTCGGCAGGCTGGAATCTGAGTTGCTATTTTCAAATTCATTACAAAACTTAGACAAAATCTCACCTAGAAAAACAGTAAAAATTAGGGCTTGAAAATTAATTTTAAACCTCCTAACTTTTAAGATATTATTATGGAAAATCTTTAAATGCAAAAATTCGTCTTAATGAGACGCTATTCCGATAACTGAATTTACTTTTTTTAAATCTTCAATACTAAAAGTTTAAACGAAATAAAAATTTCAAAAATTTAATATTTTTTTAAAAATTTTAAAATCTATTGGAAGTTAGACAAAATTCAACAAAAATTGGAGGTTAAAGAGCATTTAGAATTACATGGCCATTGAAATAAAAAAAAACAAATTTTCAATATTTGGGAGTGGTGAAATTTTCATAAATTTAGCCCAAATGGTGTAAATTGATTAAAAGTTCAAATATTGACAAATTTGTTCCAAAATGTTATAAGGATATACAATTTTTTGTAAAAACAATTTACCATAATTCATTCGTTTCATATTTTCATGCGTTTTCAGCCAAAATGTTTTAAATTATATAAATAATTTTTAATGTGCATTTACACATAAAAAATACATTTTCGGTCATCCTAGGACCCATATAATTTGGAGACTTGACGAAAATTTGGGCAGATTTTATAATTGTAATAACTTCTAACGTGCATTTATTATTTGAGAATAAAATTCAAGGTTAAATCTAACTTTGTTTTTGTCATTCTGTTTTGTTATGCTACAGCATTTTTTTAATATTTCATTTTAATGAATTATGCTTGTTAGAAAAACACCAGACTAAAAATTAACACATTTTGAAAATAAACAGTCCTTTCCAAGACCTTTCACGCTTTAATCTGAAATGTAAATACTCTATTCTAGATATAAATTATTCATTAAATTTTCACCTGGGAATAGATGGAGAAAAAAATGTTCCTGTACCTCTTAAACTTCAGCATAATTGCCTCATTGCATGATGTATAACTCCATCATTAACCTGTAATTTTCCCACCCCGTCATTCTGAGCTCTCTAACTGTAACCACAAGAGGAAAATAAGAAACAATTTTGTGTATAGAATCTTCTTTCAATTAGACATTTTTTTTCTCTTTCCCTCCACTAACGCGCTTCAAATACTTTTCAAGGATTTTGCACCACTATCTTTTAGCTAATTAACGGTTTTAGTCTTCAGTTTCTCAATGGATTTTCTTTTTCTAACTCCGCCATTTCATCTGGATATAATTCTTTCTTTTTTCTCTCTCTCTCTCTCTCTCGAATGCAGAGGTGGTAAAGATGTCCGAGAGATTAAAAACCTCTAATTTCCTTTTTCCTATTCTTAAAATTAATTACTAATTAGTTCGGATTCTTATTTCCCTTTTTTCCCCCATCGAATTTCGGATTTTCCCCTAATCATCGTTTGATCATGGTTTTGATAAAGATGTCCTTCTAATTGTTATAGGGCGGCTGTGTCATACTTATCTTTATCTGCCGAAGAATGGCAACACTGCACGATTCCATGCTACAGATGGATTGGTGAATGGATGTATTGTGCAGAAAATGTTTGAACTTTCTTTTTTTGAGTGTAGTCATTTATTAATTATTTCTATTCCCTTTTGGATTCAAAATCGATATTTTTTTTCGCCCTCTGTTGTGGAGTGTAATTTTAAAATATTCATTTCGCTAATGATTTTTAAGCGAATTAAAAATCTTGGGATAGCTTTGGTTTCTTTTGTTCTCGGATTGCTTCGGTTAAATTGAAGGAAATGAAAAATGCGGTGAGGCTTCGTTGAATTTTTGTTTGAAATAAAATATGTAGATGTTATTTTAATCATTGATTATGTTACTAATTGCAATTTTCTTTTGAGATTATGATTATTTGTGAATGTAACGGCAATAATCATGTAGTAATTTTTTTCTTTCTCTGTTTATTTTTATTTGCCGGTTGTAGCGGCGACATAAAAGTGCGAAGAAAAATTTTGCCAATATGGCTATTTTAATCGTCAAACTATATAACATGTGATTCTCACATACAAAATTTTCATAAAAAAATAATTATCCGCGTGAGTATATTTTTATAATTTGGTGAAGTTTTTTCTGGACTCTGTTTAAACCAGTACCAATTTATTAATTTAGAGGATTTTAAAATTCCTTTAGTTTTATAACTTAAATTTATACGATATAATAAGTAGAAAAATGCCTAAAAGAATAATCTGTTTTAAGAAATTTGTTTCAAGGTCGTTTAAAAACAATTTTGCCCCAGTCGATATTTTTGTGTGGGATGGCGCTGTTTCAATAATTCAGAAAAAGTCGCCATTTATTGTAGTACAGATGAAATGTCAAAATTGATAAAAACTGAATAATAAAATCCTATCAATTCATTCGTTATTTGAAATGAATCGATGAATTTAATTAAAAAAAACTTTTTGTTTTCATTCGCTTGTCTTCATTTTTTTAGGTATGCAGCTTTTTTGTTTTAGGAATTTTTCTTTTTTGTTATTATGCAAGTAATGAAATTAAAGTTCTTAACCCTTTCAGCCCGGAATTTTTAAAATGTAGAATTTAAAAAAAAGTTTGCATTGAAATTAGTGATAAGGGTCACCAAGAGAATATCCACATTTAATTTTATCTTATTTTCACGAAGGGTATTGGGACCAAGACGTTGTGGCAAATGCCACCATCAGGTTTGAAAAGATATAAAAATTAAGAACTTAAAATACCGCGGTGGCAAATGCCATCCGGTTTGGGTCAAAAGGGTTAATATTTCAACTTATTTTTATGAAAGAGACCTATAGAAATATTGTAAGGGAAAAAAACCAGTTCACCAAGCTTATATACCATTTTCAATATTACAAACAACATTATATACAAACTTCAAACAACATTATATACAGACTTGCATACCATTTGATTTATAGGATCAGGCAGCCACAAGTCGTCAAGTATCTTACTCATTTACCTAAATTAATGAAGATTTACTTAGTTTGTTATAATTTTTAAAAATATGTATAATTTTCATATGGGTTCCCAAATTTCTGACTTATTTTTTTAAAAGTGAAATGCGGATTAGTTCGCTTTCCACATTTATATACCATAAGCCTATATAAGCCCCATAAGCCTACCATATTAATCAAATGTAGATGCATTAATGTGCCTTTATATATACTATTGCTATTATACTATTAGTATGTCATATGAGGACCGG
Organism: Argiope argentata; assembly: GCA_026289955.1. Lineage (NCBI taxonomy): Eukaryota > Metazoa > Arthropoda > Arachnida > Araneae > Araneidae > Argiope > Argiope argentata. The sequence goes on along the minus strand of JAOUZG010032691.1, from coordinate 2,155,658 downwards.
GATAGCCTGGTTGGTAGCTCTTTGGATTCGCATCCCTTGAGCTGCGAGTTAAAACTTGCCAACCGAAGACTCTTTGTGTGCGAATGCGTGTGTGGTGGCTGGCGCACGTTAAATCTGTCCATCACAAAGTCCGCCATGACGAGAGTAACACCACTGGGGGGTACTGGGTCATTCTCTTATCCAGATCTTAATTACGATCTGTGGATGAATGAATGAATTTCGCCCCGTAAAGAGGGGTTTGTGACGTGTGTGAGCTAGAAGTCAGACTTCTGACCTCGGGTGTTTAGGGCTCCATACCCTCAGAAGCTGCCCCGGGGGAACACCTCGTAATTGAGGGTGAGATGCTTCCGGTATGGTGGTTGGATCTCCCCAACCCGGTGGTTACAATAACAGTGGGGGGTAGGCTTCCCCCTCGATGACGGGATGTACTCCCTTCGAGGAGGGTTGTACCTGGGCCGGTGACGGCCATTAGGATTCAACCACAGTTTCTGCTAATTGCTGTTGCAACGATCCGGTCATTCAGTGTCGACGGTTAATTCGTGTGCCTTCAGGCGGGCGGAGAGTCTGTTCTATGACCTGCCCTCAGAAGCTACTGCACCCTTAATTCCGTTGTAAAGCGGAACACGAGATCAACAACAGTACGTTATATTCCGAACTTTAATTATTAATTTAATATAAAAATCAATTATAATTTCATATTATAAATAATTAATTATTAATTTAATAAGTTATTAATATGAAATGATCCAATAAAGCCATGGATTTAGTCCCGAATCAAGCCATTTATGTTAACATTTCAAGAATATATTTAAGAGAGAGAAAAAACATTCAGCAAACAGTAGCAGAGGGAGTCTTTTTTTTTTCATCCTCATGGGGGGGTGCACCTCAGCACAGCTTCTCCACCAGAGCAGCCCTCCTTGCACGGTATCTCAGCCGACACTTAACGGGAATGAGACAGTATCTCAACCCACCTATTTAGCCTCATCTGGAGAGCGGTTATTTCGGTCGGGGCTCCTTCCTCTCCTCTTGGAGCGCTGCCACTCACCGAGGGCAATGTTACGTAACTCTTATCGCGTGACGCTCACGAGAGCCGCCATCTTGCTTTCTTCGATAATGGATCGAGCAGAAACACGTGGAGGCGCGGCACCCACGTGTCTGTGCGATCGCACAGCGCATGCGCCGACGGTTTACTGTTATGTCTGTGTCTGCATTGCGAATTTCTTTTATCTGTTATGCTTTAAGTAAATTCTGAGCCTATTTGAAAGACCTTTTTCCCCCTCCAATTTACAAAATCAGATATATTTTATTGATTTTAATTTTATCTATATGAATTGTTGTTAAATTACAAATAGTACTGCGGACAGACAACACATTTAATTTCGAGTATCTTCAGGGGTAGGGCCCGACTTATCCTATTTGGGGCCCAGGGCAAAAACTCCTGTGGGGGCCCCCTCTGCTTTACTATTTTAGTAATGAAGAACATTCATTAAAGAAACGTAAAATAAAATTTATATTCAAATTTGGGGACCTCCACTTTTGTTGGGGCCCGGGGCAACTGCCCCGTATAACCTTGCTTTAGTCAGGCCCTGTTCAGGAGGGTTAGCTCCATTCACTCTCGTATTAATCCTTTAAACGGCCATTTGTATTCTAGCCATGGTATATTAAAATATTTTTAGGATTGTATTTTGCTTAAGAAAGTTTAAACTTATTATATAAATTTGATTAATTTATTTGGTTAAGCAATAATTCAAAAATCAAGGCTCACCATTTATTCTTATATAAGGAAATAAGCTTCTGCCTTAGTTCTAAAAAATATGTCCGAATTAATGCCAATCTGCATGACTTCATACAAGGATTGACGAATTTGGTGAGAAGTATACTTTTAATGGCTCTAAAAAGAGTGTGATATATAATAAGTAATTTGAAACAAAGTGTTGGAAAAAGATACATAACCTTTTTTTTAGTATCATCTACATATTTAAATATTCTCAAACAAAATTTGACGTATTAGTTAATTTTTCTATATTAACCATTTGGGGGGGAAAAGCTATCGCCGGCTTTAGCAACTGTTACGTAAGTAGGAAATTTTTTAAGAATAAAATTCTAAAATATAAATGATACTTGATTTTGAATTTGAATAATTTCGAGTGCACGACACACACACACGCACGCACGAAGCCGTAGGGTTTCAGGTTCGAGATTCGATTCCACTGAAGAACTGTCGTGCAAGATCTTTTGCCCGTTAAATCTGTTAGAGCCAAACCTCCTCCCGTTGGTGTGGTGTAGAGAGGCCAGCTCAGGTATCGTCCTCGTCATCTGACCGTGGTTTAAAATTACGAGGTTCGTCCCAAAATAGCCCTAGCTATACAACGAGTCGTTAATATAACTAAATTAAACCTCATTTTGTCACTGAATCTGTTTGTGACCTGATATTGCCAGAATTTGCTACTGGATTAATTCGACAGCTTTGGTCACTATAGTTAGCTATATTTAATTATTGTATCTTATAATCAGTTAAATTTATATCTCATATTTAGTCAAATTGGCCATTTCTTATAATCTGTCATATAAAAAATAATGTGCAAATGATAAACGGATTAAATGGGAAATTTTCTACAAGACATGGTGATTATATTCTAGATATAATTAAAAATTGAAAGAAAGAAATCTTCAAAAGCATATTTAAAAAAAGATTTAGAGAATGTTAATGTGAAATCCTGATTCAAAAGTTTCTAAAAGGAAAGAATAGTATTTTCTTTAGTGAGCTCTTTGCATTTTCTTTAAGTAAAATAAAGTTTTAAAAAAACCTCTTGTTTAGTCTAATCCCGAATATCTCATCTTTTTACATTTATTCACTATTGCCCGACTTACCGCACAACCCTATTTAAGGGCCGTCTGATTTTTGACTCTTTGTATGGATTTATCTTGGAAGGGAAAATCTTTACCTTAGCCTTGACAACCGAGGGTCTTAAATATTTCAAGGATCAAACATTCTGGCGGGGGAACGACGGTTAAGCTGAATTGGGGAATATATATTTTCTTTCTTAGCCTATGTAGTTGTTATAACTCAAGAAATATATTCAGTATTGAAAAGCTTAGATTCCTGAAAGGAAGCTGAATTAATTCTGTTACAGTTATGGGTTTGTCTGAAATTAATACAAAAATAATCCACAAAGTTTATTTAACCGATTTGAAAAGGGGGAAAAAACGTTACTTGGAAAATCTCTTGTCTGTATTGTTCATATTGATTTTGGCATCTGTTGATTAGAAATAATTTTACATTTCTTGATCCTTTCTGAGTTTCCAACTATAAGTTAATTTTTTAATCATAATCAGGATTGTTTAACCTATATTTAGTGTTGTTAAATAAACAACAACAAGATACGGTCTCCACAATTTTATAATTTTTATGTTGGTCTTGCTTATTTTATGAATTACCAGATAATATGTACAATCTCCATATCTTGAGAATATTTAACATCATCTACAGTTTTTGATGAAAGATAAAGGGGTCTAAATAAAAGCATAGAACTAGGAGGAATTATCTAAGAACATGTATATTCATATTTCTTGAAAATTAAAATTTATAATGGAAGTATTTAAATCCATATGGATTTGAACATTCTTACTTATGACCAAACACAGTACACAATTTACCACTGAATTTATATCTGTTTTTGCTGTATGAAATAATGGATTTGTTATGTCGCTTAACACATTTTATCTTGTACACGTTATTTGTAGGAGCATAGCAATCAGTGACTTAGATACCTCCAATATTCAGCTGGGTTAGGCATACATACTACAGCTGCCAATCGTAAAGTTTCTTGTGTGACTTAGCGATCGGGAAGATACATATTTCCAATATTCAGTGGGGCCTTACGTACTCCAGACACTAATCTTAAAGGTATGTCATGGAGAGAAAACATTAGTGTGATTATGCCAATTTCTAAAATTAAATACAGTTAGAAGCCTACAAATAATGAAATGCCTCAGACACCAATTACCCTTGATGAACCAATGGAGACCGCTGAAAGAGGGGGATAATATCATTCCTGAAATGCTGTTTATCTTCGCTATGTCGTTGGCTTTCTATCATATCTTTAAATAATCCTTCTCCTATTTCATAATCCTAATGTAAGGAATGATATATTGTAAATCGCGAATCATTTATTTTGTCGTCAGCTGGCAGATTAAGTTAATTGATTCAAATTTTCAATAAATGGCATTCAAAAAATTCAATGCCATTGAAAAAAAGTATTTTGAAAAACATAGAATTAACTTTCTGCGATTTTGTTCTTATCTTAATTTACATACGCCTCTTGTTACATCATGTTATTTCAATTGCCGTTGATAATTGGTACTGTCTATTAAAATAAATTTTGCGTGGATCTAAATATGCAAAACAAACAAGTTCTTTCCATCAATCTTGACCATTCTCAAAAATGTATTCTTGAAAAGAGGCCTAATTGCCATCCAGGAATAAAACATGATTGATAATTAGTCCGACGGTCGAAGTTACCACCCGTGAAAAATTTGAATCAACTCGCTTTTGCTGGAGGGCATTGTTTAAGTGGAAGGACACCAACTTTTAACTCATCCTGCTGTGTTAAACGACTTCGAAAAGGAATAATTAAAATAGCCATCGGCTTGCGGTAATGAGAAGGCAGAGGAATCCCAAACCGTAATTCTTCCTCGTGTTCCATGCACCCCAAGGGTGCCGCCCAGCCCACGCTCTGGTCCATTAAGTTCAGTAGCCTTCAATTCCTCTTCGTTTAATCGCCGACTCATTCATGGACCTCCCGCTCTCTTTCCTCAGCGGAAGGACACAAGACGTGTGGGTGTGTGATGAGGCTTCCGACATCGCCGGGTGATCTGCTCTCCCGCTTGCTCCAGCCAATTCTTTTTTTTTCTCCCACTTTCCCAATCTTTTTCCATCCGTTTTTTAAAACGACGAACCTACTCCTCCAAGGTCGAGGGTTCTCTCGGAACGTTTTTCGAACGAGTGAGTAACTCTCATTTCGGACGGTGAGATCATAGCAAAGGGTGGAAAACAAAACAAAAGACACGAAATATTATATACCCTGATGTCATCTTTCGCTCCGTCTGACGGCCTGTCATTCTGATACGGTCCAGACGATAATGCTGGTCATTGAGAGAATTTTTCACGCACTCGTTCTGTTCTTTTTTATTATTATTATATCCGCTGGCTCTAATTTTTCCCACCGACTTGTTATTAGGTAATGCTTCCCACTTAACTATTCTGATTGACACTAACTCGCCAAGAAGTGATGCAGTAAATTATCATTTTTATTTCGTTTTCCAACCTTGGAATAAGATTTAGAGTAGAATGACAGTAAAGGGGGTTAAGATAATCGAGAAAAACTTTTGTGAATCGAGTTACTGTGTGGTTGCCTTGAAATAAAGTGATTTTATTTGGTCTCATTGTGAGCCTTTGGTGGAGTTTGTCTGCGAGTCTACTTTGAACCATACGTTGCTTTTACGTTGCCTTTATGAGCCAGTTATTCATAACTGGCCTTGACTCTTATAAATGCTAATAGATGTTTTTAAAAAATTTCAATGTGCAGTTAATGTTTTAGACCTTAAAAGCCCCTTTGAGTTTTTTAAAATTCTTAATTATCTCGATGCCTCCATGTTATAGACAGGGCCCAACTTAGCCTAGTTGGGGCAAGGGGCAAAAAAACTTCTTTGGGTCCCTCCTGCTTCACTATTTTAGTAACTAAGAAAATTTATTAAAGAAGGAAAAGTAAAATAAAATTTGTATTCGATTTGGGGGCTCCTATTTAAGTGGAAGCCCGGAGTAACTGTCCCATATGTCCCTGCCTTAGCCAGGCCCTTATTATACATTTGTCGTTCTATTTTCTTTTGTTTTTAAGTTTTCTTCTGTAGTTTATGTGTTGTAGTTTTAAATGTTTTACTTTTATGTTTCAACATGAAGCAGGGTTTTTATTATGCATTTTCTCTGGAAGGCACTGCACATTTATGTAATTTATATATTAATTTTCCAGAATATATACTATCAACCTACACATAGTTTGCATTTCTGGGACATTTGCTTATTGATATCTTCTTTTACAATGTTTTACATTGATGAAAAATTTGATTTGATAATTGGCAACATTAAAATTACAATCTATTCATCATAAATAAACAGATTTAAAAAATTAAGTCTTATTGGCACATTTTGAAGCTGTCTCAGAAGTTATCAAGATACGTTTAATTATTTTGAGTCTTTTAAGCCGATTAAGGTTATACATCTAAGTTGGCAGCTCACTTTCCATATTTCCAATACCGATGTCCTGGCTCAGAGGTAGCGCGTTTTTCTCGTAATCTGGGCGTTTCGGTTTAGGCATGGTTCTTCTGTGTTCTCTCAGTAAGGTGTGTGAATGAGCCCCCCCCCCTCTGTAAAAAGGGACTGTGCAATTGAATGTGATGAGTGAGTAGCTAAAGTTGTACTCTTGGCCCTAGTTGGCACTACTTCAAAAAAGAGACGCATATTTCGGCTTAATCCGCTGATGCATCAGCGGTCTTGTCCATGGCAATTGCCATTAGTGACAACAACAGCAACAGACTTCCACTACACATAAATATGAACAGCTCTACGACAGGCTTACATGCATAGTGAATATTTGTTAGTTCTGGTTTTGATATTTCGATCCTTACCTTCCTTTAAAATTAAAGAATTCCACTTTAAAATTGAAGAATTTTTTTTAATTAATTGTTCCATATCCACATCCTTGACATTGTGAGCAAACGGATTGTAAAAAGACTAGATTCTCAAATTGGAGTAAATATTCAAAAACTTTAGTGAGGAATTTCAAGCCCTGATTAGAACACATAAGCTTTTAGATATTATTGTACATCTAACAGAAACCAAATTTACAGGGAACCACTTCATGGCCAGAGCATTGCATTTTTGTAGAAAAACCGAAATAAAAACATCTTACTCATAAAAACAAATGCAATCACTTTTTTCATGCAAAAATGTAGAATACATATGGCTTAGTTTCTAGATCATTTTAGCACCCCAACTAATATTCAGTGGTGCAATAATATGCTATTATGTATATAGATAACATGAGGTTTTATGGAAATTCAGGATATTTTATCAACAATTAAATGTTTGACTTGAATCGATTTCCACTCTTTAACTTACCATTAAAAATTATACCTTATTCTTTATGTAGCTTAAGTTCTATATGTAGTTTTATTCTAATACTGAAAACTTGAACGTAGACTATTTTTTTTTATTAAAGAATGAATACGACTTTAAAATTTTTAAAAAATGAGACATGACATCACATGGTTTTTATCGTGTGAGAGCATGATGTTGTTTTGGTTAGGAGGTTTTAGTGTCTCCGAAATTTATGGGCAAAAATATTTTTACTTGCTTTTACCTGTATTGAATTATTAAATTATGTATGCTTCTTTGACATCAAATACGTTTTTAAAAAGTTGACCTGCTTTTACCTGTATTGAATTATTAAATTATGTATGCTTCTTTGACATCAAATACGTTTTTAAAAAGTTGACCTGCTTTTACCTGTATTGTTTTATTATTATGTATGCTTCTTTGAGAGCAGAGGAGGTTTTAAAAAATGTTGACGAAGAACCATGATATTCATAACTGTAATTTCATCTCAAAATCGGTCAAAACTTTGTTTGCCAGTTAGAAAAATTATCATTTTAAAAATATATAGATAGATATAGAAAGAGGGATAGAGATGTTCTCATGATTGTTTGAAACCGGTTTAAACGGCTTAACGGTTTAAATTATTTAAGATAAATAATGACTTTAAAATATGAATGTTCTCACATGATATCTTGAAATTTTGCGATCGAAGATTCATTTTTTTAATTTTAAATTTAAAACATTAATAATATATAAACATTTATTTCACTCTTGGGCTGCCAAAATCTGTGATTATCCCAACTAATCTGGAACGTCCAGTCGCTTAAGTTTAACTTCTGAATTAACAACTAATTGACAAACCTCAAAAAATTCTTAAAGCTAAAATCCACAGTTATTGAAGTGTATATACAATGATCCTTAAACAAATGTTCTGAAAATTGCGAATCTTTGGTTGGTGTTCCAGCGAGAAAGTAAATACCATGAGGAATCAAATATACAAAATCGTGGTATTTCTCCGAAGAGAAAGCATTTACAAACCGAAATTATACGCTTCTCGGAAAATCCGATACTGCAAAGCAAAACGCTTATTATTAAAGGGTGCACAAATCTAATTAATAATCGCAGACGCGTATTCTATTGGAAATCATTCCATTTCACCGTGGGAGAACATTTTGTGTATTGTAGAAAGCGAACTTCGAGGGAAAGTTTGTTTGGCGGGTTGGAATTGGGAATTGAATTATGCATCGATTGGACATGCGAGACCTTGTAATGGTGGTTACCTGAAGAAACGGAAGCAAAGGTTCTTTGAACGCAAATCGCCTTTGTAGTTTTTGTTTTAGTGCGATTTCTAAACTTTGCTCACTGTTTTTAATTAATGCAGTTAATGATTTGAGTTACAGCTGATACACAATAAAGGAATCTATACATAGTATAATATGAAGTCTCCTGAAAGCGTCTGTATGTTAGAACCACAAAAATTCGAGAAATAGTTAATGGATATTAGAGATATACCATTTCGTAGAGCATTTATTGGAGAAGGTCTTAGTACATTAAAGTCATAATCGAAATAAAAAGGAGGAATTTTATAATTACGATTTTAATTTTGCATATGTGCGAAATTCTTAAATTGTGCGTGTGCAAATAACAAGAGCTATTCATATGCGATATATTTCTGTGATTACGTCTGATTTAAAACATCGATTTGAATCTCATTATGCCCAAAACAAGGAAATCTAATCTTGGCGGGAACACTTTAAATGCCAAAAACCTTCGTTTGTTGCGCAATAAGGAAACTGAAGGGGAAAGAAACGTTCGGTTTGCAAATATCAGAGAAATAATGTCCGCACTTAAAGAAGGATAGTCTTAATGAGCGGAATAAGTCTTTAAATTGCACTGCAACTTTATTATGGAGACGGAATGAATCTCCTGAGGAGTGAAATGATCGCCTGTGCTTTGTCTATGGGTATATCCTATTTTTACCTTGCTAACAGTTTAAATATTTCTGAATGTGTGCTATAAAAATTGTCTTGCAGCTATTTTTGATCATTTCTAAATATATTTTTGTTTGTTTAGTGTTGCATAACATTCCCATGCCATATCGGGTTGAGTTGAGGTTAATAACTTCATCAAATAAAACCTAGAAAAATGTCATTTTGAGCACGTGATTGTTTGAAATGTAATATTTTTTAAAACAATAAATGCGAGACAAAGTATTTTTGGATCGTTTGCAATACTAAAGTGACTCATTCAATGACACAATTAAAAGGTACAAAAATATTTTTTAACTTGGACGAGAACGTGATGCTTGACCGATCAAAAAATTATGTTCTGACATGATACATTGAAATATTCATAGCGGATTTCATTTTAATCTTTTTATTATTACGAATGCTTCTTTTAAAGTAGATGCGTTTTTAAAAGGTTTTTTTTTTTACAGTATTGCTTTATTATTACGTATGCTTCTTTGACAGCAGCAGCGTTTTTGAAAGGCTGACGGAGAACTATGACATCGTAGCTGTTATTTCATCTCAAAATCAGTCGACCTCTAAAACTTTGTTTGCCAGTTAGAAAATTAAAGTTTAAAAAATTAGCATTATAATATACAGAGAGGGGAATAGAGATTTATTGAGAAGTCTCGTGATTGTTTCAAACCGGTTCAAACAGGTTAATGACAAATTAATGAAGACAAATAATGACAAAAAAATATTGTTCTTGCATGATAACTTAAAATTTACAATCGGAAATTTAATAAATTTTTTTGATACATTTGAGGTTTCCGTCATTCTTTCTTCCAAGGCGTTTGTCATGCTTGACGTTGTTGTATTTAGATATAACCCACATCTTTGTCTGACGCTGACAGTGTCATGGTATCCTCCAGCAGCTCAAGTCATCGCCTCTCTGTTCCAACTTACTGTAAAAATGGCAAATGGCCAAGATGGAGAATTTGAGCATGTTTCGTTATTTTCATCTTCTGTGAATCAGGCACAATATTTTTTTATGCTTATCAGATGAGACAAAACTAAATTAGATTTGAAACATGCAAAACAATGAAGCCCCATTTGAATTTAATACCAGTAGGGATGTTCAGGGTAATTTGTATAATTTTAGAAGGAAAATGTATACGAAAGTATTAGGTTTATACTTAACTGAATTTTATTATCAGACTTTAAATATTTTTTGCAATTCTTAAAAAATCTACTATTTAAAAACATGAGTTAATGACTAAATTTCTGAGAAGTGATGGTTATTTATGATATCCAAAAAGAGAATCGCGAGTCTTTAAAGCTATTCCATTCTGTATATACATTATATGTGCTTTGACCTCTTAACGTGATATTCGTTTATTTATGAATTAAAATAATCATTAATTTAGTATAATTTGATTCAAAATTTGAATGGAACCCTTCATCAAACAGCTTAAGTGCATTATATGTTCTCTTAATTAAATCAGAGGGTTTTCGAACAAGAACAAAAAACCAACTAAGAATAAGTGAAAACAAGATAATTAAGCCATTAGTATAATTTTTGATAGTTTCCTCATTTGACCATTATTTAAAGTCACAATTCAATTTCAGTTTAATTTTTCTAATGTTTCAGATCAGGAAGTTTATCGAACAAATCGATTAATTTTTTAATGAAACATTTAAAGGCTTTTAGAACATAAAGATTGGGAATAAAATCTTTTAAGTGCTATGATAAATAATATCTAAACCTTTTTTAAAGTACCTTTTTACTCAACATGTATAAAAACTAAATTTTAAATGTCCCAATATGTTTCAGCCATAATAAAAAAATTGATTAAAAAATTATTATTCTATTTTTTAAAATTGGCATTTGAAAGTGTTCGTTTAAGAATGGTCTAATAAAATTATTTTAATTTTTACTTTTATCTTTTTACTTTTTATTAATATACTACTTTAAATAATTTCATTATTTATGTTTATTTTTATTTAATAATTTCCAAACGTCGTTTAGTACATTGCAAACGAATTCAATTCATTTTTGTATGTTATCTAAATTATCTTATTGCAAACGATTTATATTCATTTGTTTTTTAAGAATTTTTTTTTGTTTAAGGTTGAAATTTTTCAAATTTTTAAACATTATTGTGGTATAAAATATTATCTATACAAAAATGTGAGAAATGGAAATAAAACATTTTATCCGATAGTTTTAAATTATTTAATAAACTATTTGATGATTTATTTACTAGAATCGAATATTTTTCGATGCATAAGATCTTTGATAAAACTTTTCGCACACTTTTAAAAAGCAATAAATACAATGTAAACCTAAATGTTAAGTTCATGGATACCAGCATAGCCCCGATGTCGCATCTCCATAAATTGTGAGATAATTTTCCACTAGAATTCTTTCAATTTCATTCAAGATTACACGTCAGCTGTTGCCACTGTGATATGCTTTATAAGATCGGTTTTCCTTTGATACCGTTACAGTCTCGGCGGGAAAGCACGGTGAGAAACTTTCAGATTGAGTTGACGTGCAGCAATTTATATTCTGGTATCTTGAACAAAAAGAATGAGATGTTTAAATTTTATTATATGAAAAGAGTTTATGGAAGATTTTTTTTCTTTCCCTTTATCATATCGCTCTTCGATTATATGGATTAATTAATCGTTTGTGTGAATGTGATTGATGAATTTTAGGTTTTTGTTTTCTAAAACCGTATGGTTAAAATACAATATACATAAATGATTGATTATTAAAATGTAAGATTCTTAAACATAATTCATTATGGTAGTCTGTTTAGGATTTTGTTTTGTTTTAATTAATTTTTTTAGCAAATGAACTTTGAAAAATAAATTGCAAGCATTTTTATTTCTTTCTGTTCCCTATTGAATTGTTGTAAATAAAGTAATAAGCTTCATTAAAGCATTTTTATAATTAAATAAAGTTATTAATATTCATAATTAAATATGTCATAATATTCATAACTAAATATGTCATAATAATCATAACTAAATATTTGTCATAATATAAAATTAGTAATTCGAATGATAATACAGGTTATATAAAAGATTTTTTTTAGATTTGATTTAATAGTTTATTTCCAGTTTTATGAGTAATTATTTATTACTAAAATTTTTAATGTGTTTACTGATTATATTATCAAATTAAAAGTTGGATTTATACAAATCTCTTTAGAAAACAGTTATCGGTTAATATTTTTATGTTGTCATTTTTTTAAAAATATGTTTCAAGTAAAATTATTTTTCTTTCTTATTATAATAAATTTGATTAAAGAATTTATTCAGTTATTAAATTAAGAATTCAAAAGAAAAGAATTTATTAAAAATTTTAATGTATCTGAACATTTGACTTTTACGCACTTTTATTCAAAATTGAAATGAATTTTATTTCGCACATTATCTATGTATTACTTTAATACTCATAATAAAAAAAACACAACTGGAAGTAGTTTTCTAGCTATGTTTATTTTAATTTTTAAAATAATCTTCTCCGCCATTTCTTTTTTTTTCTTTCATCTTTGCTTTGGATTTTAAACAATTGGGAATTTCATAAACATCTAATTTGTTTTACTGGTTTGCAATATGCAGCTGATTACTTCTATAAAAATTTTAACAGTATTCTTTTTATCATTTTTGCAAACATTAATGTTGGCTTCGAATTGCTATTTTTTTTTTATTTAAATATATAATTAAATAAGAATGCACCAGAACATACTCTTATTCATAATTTCTGAGCTCTTAGTATAAATCTCAAAGATATTTTTTTTATTAATTTTTTATTTTTTAATGCATTCAATTTTTTCGAACATTAGGTGTTAATTTTTTTTAACATTTTTATATGGTGTTAACTTGTTTTTTGAAAGAAATCTATTGAACTAAGCTATGAAAATTTAACTTAGACATCTTTTACTAATTTGCAATATATCTGAATATTTCTTTGAAAATCAAATTTATTGATAACATTCTCTTTTCATTTTTCATGCATTGGTGCCATAGAGCTGGTATACTATATATATGTTACCGTTAAAGTATATAATGCAGTTATTTTATAGAATACCTAGTTATTCCATGAAATAACTGCTCGTGTCCATTAAAGTGTGTAATATGTTATTCATTTGACACTGTAACTAGTTATTTTATGAAATAACTAGGTATTCTATAAATTATCTTATGAGAGGCAGTTAAAATGTAAAATAAACAATTTATCTAAAATGAAATAACTAGGTATTCTATAAATAAACTAACAAGAGACAATTAAAATAAAAAAGCAGTTTATTTAATCTATGCAGCGTATAAATGGTATTTATGGAAACGTACCAAAAAATCATTTGTTACAACAAGGATTACTAAAAGGACACTTGGAATTACAAAAAACGTTATTTCTAAAACAAAAACACTTTTGTTGACACACTGGGTTTTAAACGAACATTTTTTAAATCCCTGACCAGTACCTAAACTTTGAGGTATATGATATAGGTTATTTTACACTTTAACGGGCTGCAGATCGTTATTCTACGAAATAACTAGTTAAACCATGAAATACGAGAGAGTGTTACACTTTAACGGACACGATCAGTTATTTCATGGAATAACTAGGTATTCTATAAAAGAACAGATTTCATACCTTAAAGGTAACATTATACAGAGTGTCCAAAAAGTTCCCGTACTAATGATTTGTGAATTTATTTTACAAAAACAATAGGTTTAAAAAGAATTATTTTTATGCCAATGTTAAAAAGGACTTTTAGCATAACTAAGGAAAAAATACTGAACTTAAATTTATTATAAATGTTCAAAATGTCCACCCCGTTCTTGGAGACAAAGCTGAACTCGTTTGCGCATGTTTTTCGTAACGCGTTTAAACAAGCTAGGAGTGATTTCTTGTATTCTTTGGGTAATTGCGATTTTCAAATCATCTATTGTTTGAGGATCACCTTCATAAATTTTGTCCTTTAAATATCCCCACCGAAAAAAGTCCGGGATGGTCAGATCAGGGGATCGAGGTGGCCAAAGATTTTTTGAGATAAGTCGATCGCCGAAAAAAGCTTCAAAAGCATGTCCATGGTTTCATTACTCATATAGCAAAATATAATATACTTGAAAAAAATCACGGAAAATGCTTTTTTCAAATTTGGGGTACGGGAACTTTTTGGACACCCGGTATATAGTAGCTCTATGATTGATGCATGTTTCTAAATATATAATTAAATAATATACCAAGACGCATTTTTATTCACTGATCTTTTCGTATTCACTTTAAAGTTATTTTTTCTGTTCTGCCATTTAATGTTCGAAGAGGAGTATAATCATTTTTCTGCATTTTAATATTAACTTTTTTGCGAGAAATTATGAAACTAAGTTATGAATTTTTTTAAATTTAGACGTCTTTTACCAATTCCTTTGAAATCTTTTGATTTAAACAAGTTTCCACCCGCTTAAAAAAACAAGCGCCCATGTAAACATATCGCTCATTTGTAATTCCATCCTTGTGTCTGGCGAGCCACGCGTTTGAAATGAACACGCGATGAACAAGCGACGACAGTTAAGAAACTTCATCCTTGACCACCGTTGGTTCAACTAAAACGGGAGATGACACATAGCGGAATTCTCTTTCTCATGCTAATTCGAGCTTTTGCCGATTGACGACGCGGGCGCTGTAAGCAAAGAAATGTGTGGGCTCGTCCCGTCAGTAAGTTCTAAGGGCTGAATTACACACTTGCTTCTCGAAGGAAAAATTGGAATTTTTAAGACGTCTTTATGTAAATTTTTTTCGCGTTTTATGACATGTTTTTTGAATACGAAATGACGACGTCTCCACGGTTGTAGGAATTGAGGGTGTTTTTACGAGTTTTTTTTTTTTTTTTTTTTTTGTAATACGCCCGGAAGCTGCTTTTTGTGAAAAGTTTCGCTAAGTGTTTGAAATTTAATGTTTCATTTCTCATGAGATAAGGTTATATAAAGTTCGTTTGATGTCAGAAATACTTAAGAATTTAGGATATTCTTGAATGTATTTCGGTATTTTCTTTGGTTAATTTTTCAGAAATACTGATTAAATAATTTATATTTTTTTACCCCTTCATATATATTTACTCATTATTATATATTAGTTTGGGGGAAAAGAAATCCATTATTATTTTACAGCTATCTACTGAGAAAAAATAATGGATATCTTTTTCTATTTTTAAAAATCCCATATGGAAAGAAATCCATTATTATTTTACAGCTATCTACTGAGAAAAAATAATGGATATCTTTTTCTATTTTTAAAAATTCCATATGGAAAGAAATCCATTATTTTATCGGTACATGGCTGTAAAATAATAATGGTTTTCTTCTTCCACAACCTAATATGTCCATTGCTAACATAAATTGATAGTATAAATAATTGTTCGTGACTTATCTTTAGAATCATTGGCTTATTCACGAATTGTTCTGAATTTTATTGAAAGGATTTCTTCAGAATTATTTTTTAAAAAACTTATTCCATTTTTCTAGAAAGTAATTGATGTTTTTGAGTTCGTGTGTCAACAAAAATGAAATGCAGACAAACTTATTATTAAACGAAATCTTATTGCATTATAAATAATATCAAATTAACACCAACTTATTCTCGTTTAAATTCTAGTATGATTTTTGAAATTAGAAAGAAGACACAAACACAAAAATAGTGTGAAGTTTCAGTCAAAAGTATCGATTTTAAACAACAATTTCATAAGCTCCAAAAAATATCACTGTTGCCAATTTGAATTAACAACCATTTACAAATAATATTTAAAATTGCTAAATTACTTGTGAGTTACTTTCAACTAAAAAATGTTTGTCGCAATAATGTATTGCAGCACAGTTTTGTTTTTATCATCAATAATAGTTGTTTTATTTAAAGAAGTTGTATATTTGAAATGGAAATTGCTTAATTTCACAGAATACTTGTGAAATTTCAAACATTCAGAAACGTTACATTATTTATTCTTAGGTATTTATGTACTATCAACTTGAATCGCCATTAATGATAGCCACATTTAGTAAATCATGCATACACACTTATTTGTTGGCTTTTAGAAGAAAATCGTTTGCCTGTTTTATGAATATGTTTAAAAACATTTGTGCTAATAAACTATGAAAAATTTTAATACATGTATTAAAAAAGTATCACTAAACAAAAAAAAATTCTTTCAATAGTCTTCATGTCTAAAACAATTTTGCGTAACAATTTTTAAATACTAATTATCAAATATATCTGTTTCCTATTTGCTTAAGATTTTGCAAGTCGTTCAAACTTGGGTACATGGCTGTCAGGTTCCATGTACATTTTTAGCTATTTTATTACAGTTTGATACCTTGAAATTGATAAGGGAATATTTAATAAAATATAGGAATTAATGTTACTAAAATTAGTTGAATTTTTAACTATAGTTTTATGAAACAGTAAAACGAGATGCATTAATTAGTATTATTTATATTTGTCTCTGCCAATTTCAATATAAACATAAATTACCTAGATAATGGATGAGTACTTAATTTTGAATGATTGAATAAGAAAATATTTTTGAAGATAATGCAAAACAAGAAAAATTAGGAAATATTTAGGAATTTTAAAGGTCCATATATTTTTTAATGAATTTTAGAGAATTTTGATAAAATAACTCTAAGAATATTAGAATTAGAATCAAACGAATTCTAATAGAATAATTTAGATGTCTTAAGTATCTTAAATAAAAGTTAAATACATTGCATTACATAATTTTAAATATTTTTGTTCTTATAAGTTACTAATTTTAAATATCTTCTGTTCATTTATCTGTTTTTTATATAACCTTATAAATTTTAACCGCATTTTCTGAGAAACAAGGCATTGGTAGTTTTTATACAAATTAAAAATATTTTTAATGATACTAATACGTTAATAGCCTTGAATAAACTCATCTACTAAAAAGCAAAAGATAATGTGGATTTAATCTTTGAATTAGGAAATAATTAAATGTATCAAAACAGTTTACAACATAATTTGAAAGAATTTATTTCGATAAAGTTATATAAATAGAAAATGTTTGAGTATAATCTTCCATTCCCAATACATTTTTTTTTCAATTATCGGATGTAGATTATTATCTCATTCATTGCACTCAACGATAAAAAATATCGTTTGCATATGAAAATCGTTGATAATAACTAAGGATTATTGATATTTCAAAAGCTTATTTACTTTTAATAAGCCTCGTTTGCCAGAATTATTGGCGAAAAACATTTCGAAGCTATTACGTGAGTATGGCGTCCTTTAGTCGAATTCATGTTACTCAGAGTGGATAAGCTGCTTTTAACTGTAATTTGTTTCTGAGGGATTATTATCTATTTCCTGTCATCAGATAAAATAAATGGGCTATTTTCGGAACTTTAGGAAATGATCATTGAAGGTACTGTCATAAATGTCATGATATTTGGAGGCTGTGTCTAGATATTAGGCGACTTATTTAATAGAGGCTGGCGACACCGGATTAATCGGTCATCAGAAATTGGTTTTTCATGACAAATAACTGTAAGCATGTGGCGGCTTCGAACAACCCAACCATATGACATAATCTTATTTTTGCGAAGTTAAATGCATTTCAAATTATTGATTACTTTGCAATGTTGATAAAATTCGAATATTATTTTGAATTAATCTGGTATTTTTAAAAAATATTTAATTCGAAGCGTAATGTTGCCATTTTTAATACCAAACAAAATTTTAATTTTCCACGTTCAATATTTCAAGTGAATGATAAAAATTTGCTTTAGAAAAAAAGAAATTTTAAAATTATGATAGGGGAAAAAAAGTCTTGTGGAAAGGAATCAAGTGAAGTTGATATTTTTTCATTTAAATAAAAGTTAAAAAAAGAAATTAAAGACTTAATTTTTCCTAATAATGTTCACTTTCTCGTATCGTAGTATAGAGAAAGGAAAGTAATTATCAAAAAATTGAAATGTGAGATTTTAATGAATATATGTTTAACTAATCTGAGATCACACACACACACAGTTTTGGAACAGATACGTCTACCTGTGACAAAGATAACACAAAACAGCTTTTAGCTAGACGAATGAAATTTGGTATAAAGTATTTATATCAAGATTATAGCGAAATCCATTCATATGAAGTCTGTCCGGATAACCAAATATATATCATCATGTTAACTACAAAAAGAAAAGTTAAATTTATAAAATTCGGTGCACAGATTTAACATCTCCAGTGTAGAAATCTATAACATTTTGAGCCAAATACAACAAATAGTTGACCGTCTGTTGGTCGAACTGTCAGAAGCATGTAAGCGTGATAATTCAAAAATGCAATGACATATATAAAATTTGGTTTTTTAAAATTATAAACGTATTGTAGTGATTTTTTGGCAAGTTTGTGTTTCAATTAAGAAAAACGCGTCTTAAATTCGACAATATAAAATGCATGTCGGTGATTAATCGCCGAAAGTTTCGCCAAGGATCACATGATCACAAGGATTTAGTAAAAATGCCAAATCCCCGCCGAATGTTAATATTTTGTAACTATTTTGCGCCAGTGCCTAGCAGGGCTTCTGTGGGATAATACCTTTATAAGAGAATATACTAGAAAATTGTGTAGATATTTAGTTTTGTGTCAATTTTTTTTCAATCAGTGGAGAAAAGTGCGTCTAAAACACAAATTATATTTTCGAATAGTATCAAATGCACGTTAAGAATTTATCGCCAAATAAATAAACTCGCCAAAGATTACTTGATAAATTTAATATAAATGCTAAACTCACGGTAAAAGTGAATACTTCCTAATTACTAATACGTTCATGTCTTTCGTTAAGGCTTTCTCTGGGATAACATCTTTATTAGAAAGTATGCGAGAAAGTTTTTGGTAGACCATTCCCGCTGTTTTTTTTATCAAGTAATAAATAAATGAAAATATTTAATTAACAAAACATTAATTGCGCATTTAATACAAGAATTCTAAATTCTCTAAAATTCAGAAAACGAATCAACATTGATGAATGCAACAGCAATTATGATTACATTCTAGTTTTTAAAAAAATAAGCGTGGAATTTAACCAAAAAAAAAAAAACATTGGATCTCAAATTTCGTCCACCGAATTCAATGATATTTGATACTTCGAAATTTGATACATCAAGTTATATACTAAACTGGTTTTTGAAATTAAATATTTTTTTTTGGGGGGGGGTAATAGGGAATGAATGCTTAGTTTTTTTCATGTTATTGATCTAAAAAATTCTGTATAAAAACTTTACTTCCGATTTTAATAGAAAAAGGTAATATGATGCCAAATAATATCCTATGTCCCATTTCAATTATCTATCTATCTATTATTGCAAGAAAATTAATTAATATTCCAGAAATAGAATCAATGGTTGTAGAGTTAATAATTTTAAATTTCAAATTCCAAGTCAAAATCAATGTCCTTGAGTATCTTTTTTTTTTCCTTCCTCTGATTACGAAAATTTAAAACCTACCAACTAGATTTGAATTTATTTGCTTTGTTGAATATTTTTTACTGTATACGGTGTTCATTAAGTATAAAGTAAAAAAAAATAAAGATAATAAGTAAAGTTCGTTTTTGTCAGATCAGCACAAACAAAAACATATTTCTTTAACAGTTGACTGGGTTTGCTTCAGAAGAAACAAGCGAAGGAGTAATAATCTGTTCTTTTCACACATTTTACCCTTCTCTTTATATATATTTGCTTTAGCTGTGAGGTATGCTGCTTTAATTATTTTCCAGGTGAACACTTTAATTGCTTTCATGGCATTATTTTTTTTATAATTTTCATTTATTTTCCAATCTAACTTTAGTTAAAGCTGCATATTTTTTAAAAAAATATTTTTTTTAGTTCTTTATTAAATTTTTTTCTAGCTTTCTTACTTTTTTTCCGTTTTTAGATATGGGATTCATTTTTTCCGCCTGTTTTCACCCCCCTTCAAATTATTGTATTCTGTAGAATTAATTTTTTCCTCCCCAACCCCCTCCGCTTTCCACCCATGCTTTTTCCTCCTCCCCCCCCCATTCTGATTTAAAGAAGCAATCTTCCATAAAGGTAAGCATCCTGTAAATAACTATCTACTCTTGCGGTTTAAGAATTTTCCACCCTCCCCTTCTTTCTATTCCTGTCATTTCTTTTAATTTGTCTTTTGTCATTCGTTGAGCTTTACGAATGTTTGTAAACATTTTTCTCATTTACTTTTTTCATTTTTTTAAAACTGTTATTTCTTTTTTTACTCTTGAAATCCGGTAGATTTTAGTTTTCTTATTTGTGTTTAATCCGCTTTAAAAACATGGCCATGATATGGAGGGGAAATGAAAAAGAAAACCAAATTTTTGTACTTACTCAAAATTGGATTTTTTTCACCCTCTCTGGAATTAACTACCGAAGAAATTTTTTTAAAAAAAAATATTGTATTTCTTGCTGCTATCACATATACATCACTGCAACATAAGTTTTTATTTTTACTGTCATCGTTTCATTAAAAAAAAGTGTAAGTTATTCCTCCCCTTTTCATTAAAGAACGTATAAATTATTTTTTTCCATTTCAAATGAATTTTAGAAAGATAAAAATATGATTAAAAGATTCCAACAAATTAAATTTTAGAAAAGTTATTGTTTCCATAACTTTAATTTTGCCTAGAATTTTTAAAAAAACTCATATTTTCTCATATTTTATTAGTTTTTCCATTTTTTTCAGAGATTATTTTTAAAAATCTTTCTCACAATTTAGATCAAATCATAAATTTATTCGATAATATTTAAAGGCTGACAATTTTTATTAACTGTTATTTATACGATTAAATAAATTTTATTTTTATTTTTTATTTTTTAAAAATTAATTAATTCTAATTTTTCTTTAAGATAAATTCGAAGAATTTAAATAAATTCTGAAGAATAATTTTTACACCATTTTAAATTATAAAAAAAGTATTTTCTATTATATTAATTTTATTTATTTCCATGTAATTTTTTTTCTCTAATTTTAAATTAGTAAAAATTTCAAGTAAATATTACGATTTTGATTATGCGTTTGCGATACATTAGTGTATTCAAATTATTGCTATTATATTTTTAAAACTATATTTAAAAAATAATATATCAAATAATAATAATAATAATAATTTTGTGTTCGTCGTCGTTAAGAATAATAATATTCAAATCAAACATAAAATAATATTCTGATGTTTTGGACTGAATGTTAAGATATTCTTAAATTGAACCTCAAACACGAAACTCTAGAAAAATTGGAGCCATTTTAAAATTCAAGCCTTTTATCATTTGGTATTTTAAAAAAATTTTTAATCTTTTTTTATACGAGGTAATTAGTATAAAGAATGCAAAACAAAACCGATTACTCATAAATACTCTTTAGAAATGACCATAAATTACCCTCTCAAGCGTGGAATTTTTATGGACTCGATGAAACTAGCTTTCATCCTGAGATATGTTATTCTTATAAATCTTCACTGGAAAAAATTGAAAAGACTGTATTCAAATGTCAATAAAATCGTTTCATCTGTCATTAAAATGCGTGGGGACAGTATGTTTAAAAAGATGCAATCACGGTTTCCAACGATTTGTCTGAATAATTCCTATCCATTCCAAAATATTCGACTCTTACGACTCTAATTTTCTTATTTTGAGGAAAGTATTAACTCTCGGTATTATTGCCACCGCCCTTGAAATTCTTGTAGTTATGCGTCATAGCTTATTTATTTAACTATTGCTTTCTGTTCTCGTGTTTCAGATCGTAAATTTGCAGACGATTTCCAAGAACTGAATTAGATCATTGTGTTAAATTTTGAGTTTTACACTCGATGCGTGAAAATAGCTGTTCTTCCTTTGTTTAGAAATCGTCTGCCGTGGATAACAGCGATATCAATTTATTCTCCAATAAAATTACAAGGAAAAACTATAATAAAACTGGCAACAAATCTTTTATGCACCTTGCGCCATTACTTTCGGATGGATTTACACCTTAAGGGCGTTGGGGTGAAAGTAATATCCGTAAGTTTGTTTTGATGCGTGAAATTATGCTTGAATAGGAAGTGTACGGGTTTTCTCTTTCTTTTTTCGTGTAATTTCTAACAAATAACGGAAAAATCCTTGAAAATGTTTGATGAAAAATTGCCATTTTCTATTCTCAAATGAATGAAGTATGATTTCTATTCAAGTTATATATGATTGTATGAATCAATCGTAAAAATTCTGAAATATTATCCAAGTATACGGAATTTCTAACAATAATTTAAGTGTATTTGTTTCTGCGTCATTAAAATATATCTTTATGAATAGACTAAAAAGAAATATTTTTGTGATGGATTGATATAAAATGCTATTATGGATCATAAAATAATAAAAGGTGAATAATATTTCAGAATTGTCTGTATAAGTGACAAAGCTTTTACAATTTTATAGTTTAAACAATTTGTGACATAGTTTTTAGAATTTTACAGTTCAAATAATTTATTTGTGACACAGTTTTTAGAATTTTACGGTTTAAATAATTTATTTATGACATAATTTTTAGAATTTTACAGTTTAAATATATATTTATGAAGATTTTTAGAGGCACAATTTTTTGTTACATTGAAGAATATACATTAAATTTTGGGTTCCAAAAATTGCAAATATGAAATTAAAAACATTTTAGTTTCCTAATTTAATGATAATTCGTTTCAATATCTACTTTTGCAAATATTTTTAGGCCAAAATATTTATATATTATATATGCCTATATTACAGCAAAATATCTGTTTTATAAAAATAATTCTATAATTTTCATTATAATATTTTTTTACACTTGTCATTCTATTTTTAAAATATTCATATTTAAAGAAATGAATAATTATAAAACAATTGTTAAAAAGTTTTTATGCTATTTAGAAGCTTCTTTTTAATTTTAGGATAACGGTTTTTTAAATATCCTTTTAACTAATTTTAGGATAACGGTTGTTTTAATCTCCTTTTTACTATGGCAGGAAAAATAATCACTAATGCCATTAAGATATTTAATAAAAGATTGTTAAGATTATTTAATAATTAATCCACTTAAACCTTTCAAGGGAAGGACATGATAGAAAAACTTAAAACATTGTACATATATGTTAAGAAAAATCCTCAGTTGCAAATATCATGTGAATAAATTCCATTAAGAAAATGGAAGGAGTATACGTGGTCCAGTGGCACATATTCCATCATCAACTAATTTATGCGACAGAAAATATGAAGAAAGCAGAACTGAATTAAAAATCTTTACGAAAAAGGTTATTTAAAAATGCCTGTTCTTAAAAAAAAAAAAAAAAAAAGAACTTGAAAACGAATTTCTGTTTATATCCCTAGCTTAGTATATCAGGACCAGTATGAAATGAAAGGGGGGATGGAGAAAAGGGGAAAAATCCAACTAAGCAGATTTTTTGTTCTTTTTTTTTTTTTGCAATCTTATTTTATGAACGAAAAAAGGTACTGTCTCATTTGTGGCCGTAACATTTATTATGTGAAAATACATGGAGCGTATACTGACTGACTTTATCTTAAGAATTTTATAGCCTTGCGAAGTAAAGTTTGAATTTCCAAGGTGGACGCCATTTTGTAGCAACAACAACATCAAAACGCATGCAGTAATAAATAAAAATCTTGGCACTAATATTTCTCCTATACAAGGGAGAGAAAGAACGGTAATTTATGACATTGTTTCCGGATAAAATAACGATGTATCAAATCCCCTCGGTCATAACACCGATTTAATCATTTTACCGCTTGTGTATAAAATAACCATATATTTTATTTAATTTGCCTCCCCCCAGGCCTGTGTTATAAGCATTGCTGTTGTCCATTCGGTAAGTATTTTTGAAGACGAAAAAGAAAAATGTGCCCATTATTTTAAGAATCTCGATCCAGTGGAACTGCCTGTCAAAAGACTATCATTTATCTCGTACAGAAAGGGTACATTGACCCAATCGTTAGACAAAGCAGACAAGCTATAACTTGCAATCGCGGTCACACATCTCTTTGAAATATTGCAATAAAAGAGCTAGAAACTTGGTTTTAATCTGATGTGTGTGGCCACCTGATTGGTTTTGGTTCTGTCTGTAGCACGAATTCATTTGGTTGGAGTTATTTTCTTTTGAGCCTTTGACTTTAAATGGTAAATGGGTTTCGGATGGAATCTGTTCATTATACAGTGTTAATGACTTTTTCTTTATGTTGGACTTAAATTACAGTGGCATGAAGTGATTTTGGAGCGAAGAAATATCGGTCTTAACTGTGAACGTTCGAAGCAATGTTAATGTAAATTTTCTTCTTTTTGGTGGAAGTGAATGAATGGTTCAATGTCAGTGTAGTTTATTCGTCAACTACCCTTTTTAGTGTTTTGGATAACTTCATTTCTGCTTTTACTTGAGACTTGATATATTGCAATTACTTTTGTTTTCCTCCTGAGAAAATTATCTTTTATTGGAATAAGTTCTTGATGAATTGATAATTACTTTTAATTGATTAGTTAAGTATTAATTGATATAAATTATATCTGATTGGCTACTATCTGTATTAATTAATGTCAGTTAACGATGCAGATTGATACTAAGGCGAATCATTTAACAGTTTATAGACTTAACAAAAATTCAATAAATTCTACTTCCAGTGAAACTTAAAATAAGTGAAGTTTCACTGGATTTAAGTAATTAATTTTGAATGGTCTGGATATATCGTTTTCTATTTTCTAAAACATTTATTTAAATAATTGGAAAATAACCATTACGAATCAGAAACAAAGCTAATGTTTATTCCTGATTTCAAAACGAACAGATAAGACATTTGAATTTATTTTTAAGAATAGAAAGAATTCAAGAATTGGAAGTGAAGTTAATGTTTATTCTTAAATTTTAAAACGAACATAAAATTTACATTGATTTTTAAGAAGAATTGGAAAAATTGTATAATCAGAAGCAAAGTTAATGTCTATTCCTAATTTGAAAAAAATCCGGTTGAATTGATTTTTAAGTGTCTTAAATTAGTATAAACAAATATGGTTATCGTCTTTTCTCATAACCTGTTTGACGGCGCTGTCATTCAAACGCAGTGCAAACATAATTTGTCGATGCAACAGGATAGCGTCTTCTATGTAGAATACACCAGTTATGCACATCTGCATGAGATACAAGATTTGTCGAGACATCTGTTTCACTTTCTTAGCAAAAGTATTGATTTTGGACCATGACAGCAATGTCATGTGGTAATAATAAAATTGTATTTCATCAAGATTTAATTCATTAATAAATCACGCATTTCAGCAATTCGATGAAACTTAACAATGACAGGGCAAATCATGCAAGATTAATCAAATAACATTCACTGACTAACAACAGGTAAAACCAACCACGTCACGTAACATAATTTTCCGTTTTCAGTGTCTATTGTCATAGTAACTGTGAATCATTCCCGTCCAAGATATCTTCTTTATCTATGTGTATGTCTGTGGATCCACTTTTATTGTGTGAGTCATTATTAGCTCTTTTCCTATTCTTTTTTGGAGCACCCAAAACTCATATATTGTCCAACGGATTCTAAAACCCTTCGCGCTTTTGCGCATTCTTTAGGATAGGTTTAATTCGGAAGGTTAGGGTTAAGAGAAAAACAGATGTTTACATTTGAAAATCAAGTAAATTCTCAAAATGACGCGCATCAGAACAGCCGAAAAGTGATCGTTTTTAGAATACTAAAACGAAATTCTCTTTGTTATTTGGTTTATCAAGAATATTTTATCGAAGTTCCTAAATAGTTCAAATATTACCGATCCGTTACTTCAGCTTCTACTGATCCTTTTGAAATTCTGATAGTGTTTGTTCTTAATGAACTTAAATCCGATATTCTTATAGAAAATTTATTTTTAAACATCATTGTTTTATAATCTCTGCGCATAAATGATTTATTTAGAGCAAAAATGATTCATTTTATTGGAATATGGATTTTTTCTTCTTTTTGGATTGGGATTTTTTCTTCTTTTGTAATACGTTCGCTTGTAGTTTTCTGCATTCAATAAACTAGAATTTTTTGCATGGTATAATTTCCTACGTTATGCATAATTATTATTGAACCTTAGATAATGTCTTTCGGAAATTAACTCCTTAATAGCTTTGCATATAAATATGTTAATTCTCCTATTTCAACCTATTATTGTTTCCCAATCTTATAAGCGAAATTAAATCATCGAAAAATGTTATAGTTCTATTAAAAATTACACATAATCCGAGAACACCGCATATATTTCATGAATTCGTTATTAAAACCCTAAGATGGCATATCCCAAAAAAGGTCCTTTTGATTACATTTAAAAAACATTTAAAGAATTAAATAATGAGAGTTGAACTAATCTTTCCGAATGATGGTTTTCATTAAGATAACTTTTCTTCAATAAACTATTATAATAATTTATATTAATTTATAAATATACATTTTTATTTTATTATTAATTTAAAAATTAATGTATTTGTGAATTTTTATAGTGTTTCCAGTATTTAAAGCTAATTCTTCGCGTTTTTAAATGAAATATATCTCCTTGGCTTAGATATCAAACCATTTTTTTACAAATTATTTTAATGAAAATTTATATGCAATTTTCGTTGAAAGAAACAACCTAATAACGAGATAGGTTTAATAGGTTTCTTCTACTGAAAAGACATTTAATGTTTCCTATAAGCAGTTTCCTATTTAGCAGGTTAAAATTCCAGCATTATATTACAAAATTGTCTTGTTGCATATAATAATTTTGTTTTTGAAGTATATGACATATCTGCACATGTTGCATCTGAATTTAATATAAAAAACAATTGTACAGTTGGGAAAGGTAATAGTTTAGTAATGGATTCTCTTTTATAACACTTATGATGCAACATGCTCTAATCATCTTTAAATTCTGAAAGATGTTTCAAGTGCTGCTTTTTCTTTTGTGAAATATCGAATTCTTATTGGATGACTTCGTTAAATTATTTCTTGAAATTTTGTCGTTCTTTTGAAATTGGATATGGCTTATTATCTAGCTTTTATGATTTATTCATTAAGAATGAAAGTTTGATCATTTTTAAGCCTAATTTTATATTTAATAAAACATAAGTTTAACCCTTTTCGGTATTCTGTTACATTTAATAAATTGACTTGGACCACATTCTTCCCACATACTGTCGAAACAAAGTTTCGTTGTCAAAGAATTTGTCCTCCAGTCAGCGAGTTCCGGAACAACTCAACCCTGCAGATATCCCATCTATCCATCAGTTTTTAAGATTAATGGTCCTCGTCTCATTCTTCAGGCTATCGTCTGGCTACGTTTGGTTCACTGTAACCGTGGAGTCCAACCCATTTCAAGTTAGTCTTGCCCCACCTCCGATGTATGTATTAGTCACAAGCCTGCTGATGAACTAACTGATCAGCCGGGCCAATAAATCAAAAGTTAAAACTGTAATTATGCCTTCCTGGTTTTGTTTCGCTTTTGGTTTTGAGAGAAAAATTGCAGTACTTATTCCCTTGCAGTAAATATTATCCTTGTCGCTGGAACATTGCATTTGAAATATGTAAATTTGTTTTACTATATCTTTTCAAATCAAGATTAGAATGATATATTGTAAAAGCTATTCTCATTCGTTTGGTATTATATATTTTCTGAAGAAAAAAAATTTGATAGATTCGCTATATGAATATTACCAGTCGTGATAGTTTTGATTATACGACTTGTAAAATCTTTCTACTTACTTATCATTCATAATCCTTAAACCCCAAACCCTCATTTAGAGGTTTATTAACAACGATGAATCGTTGGGTGTGTTGGCGCCCTACAGGCCAAGTCGTTTGACCTAAAGCTACCAAATTGGTTAGATATACATGGGAGGGTAAGATTGTGTAGCCCGGTTAAAAATTTTAATTTAAAAAGTTAGTGATATTTGACAACTTTTTTACTGTAATTTCAACAACCAGTGAGGGTGGTCTTCCCAAAACTTTATCGCACATTCTCTTAATTGTTATCACAGAGAATGCCTTGCATGGCATTTTCGTACATTAATTAGAAAATAAAAAACTTTGGCATGAATTTAACGTTAAATCTGATGTGTAAATTTTGGCGAGTGATTTGGCGATTTATCCTGTCATGCCGCCAATAACATCGGAACATCGAATTTGTTTTTAGATGCGTTTTCTCCACGAATTAAAACCAAAATTTAGCTACAACAACAAAAAAAACCTAGTAGTTACAAAATTTTATACAAATTTTAATATATTTAGATCATTGAATTATCGTGTTTATATGTTTCTGGAACTCATTGAATTAGGTTCAAAATTTATTTTTGCCTACTCTATAGATGATAAATCTATCCACCAAATCTCATCTTAGTTCTCATCTTTTTGCAATTTTCATGTTAAATTGCATTCGAACACCAGGACAGATAGAGTTCTGAGCATACTGGCTCAAATTTCGGTAGAAGTCTACAAATTTGGCGTGAAGATAGCATAACAAATCTCATCCTTCTAGCTCAAAGCATTTCTGAGTTGTCACATTCACAGATACATGGACGGACGGACATTTTCCAAAAATGTGTTTTCCGAATTCAGGGTAATTTGCCCCATTTGTCACAACCTCCAGTTCGAATTTTTTTGTCGATCATTTTTTCTCTATACTACGCATACGAGGAACTAAAAATAAATTTTTGCTTCCAAATTAATTAGAGTAAATTTTTGATGCATGACATTTAACTTTATAATTTTAAATAACTATATAAATTCAAATTTATAAAGTTAACTAAAATGCTAGTTTTTTTTAAGTAATTTATCCTTCTGCAAAAATTTCTTATATTGTGTTGAAAAGAATACCGAGATATTTTTCTCTGCTTGTATTATTCTACTCCCGAATCGCAACTTCCCATCGATCATTGTCATGTTTGGTCTTCATAAGAGTAATATCTTCAACTCCGCCTTCTCAGAAGAAAGGCGAAAGAAGAATTAAGTTTCGAATGATGAACAATGCTTGCAGGTGGCGTAATTATCGGGAATTATTTTACGACTTCATCCATTTTTAGAGAAAATGCCAGAAGAATGAGCAATCGACTTGCCGTTACCTGTTACGAATGCTATCCAGTTTGGAATGCTGGGAAGTTCTCGTCTTAATTAAGAAGTCAGTAGATTGTTTAAATTAAGATACATTCAAGTTGTTTTCAATTCTATCCTTTAGATTCTAAGAATTTCTAGAAAATCTACCTTCTTATTAAGAAATATTTGGTATAACAAGCTTTGATTATTTTTTTTTAATTTTCATATTTGCAATTCATTATTAATTAGAACATAAGTAACACTACAAAATCACTAAAAAGTTAAACATGTTGAAAAAGTTTTAAGAAATTCTCGTAAAAATAGGTCTAAAAGATTCTTCATTGATATTTTCTTGTAATGTTATAAACTAATTATTATAAAATGTGGGATTTTAATGCAGATTAGTTATTTAGACTATATTATATATTTCTTCCTTAACAAACGGGACCAAATGTTTCAAACTTATTAATTGAATATAAGAAATTGAATTCTGTCAACTTTTTACAGAATATTTAATATTCAATTAATTAGAAAGTAATCAATTTTACTATTTTCTCACAATAACTTCGAAGAAAATTATTTCACAATACATATTATAAGACCAACTTAAAACAATTTAATTTTTTTTCAGTGATATCAATTTCATTTCCACTAATGTTTTCTTCAATTTTCGATAATTTTTCAAAATTCGATAAATAATTAAGATCTAGGTGATTTTGAAATAAGTAAATTTATCGACATCTTTTTGCTAGGCATTACTGAGATTTTGAAATATCTTAGGCCATTTTAATCTTTTGATAAGTGCTTTTGGCATTTTTTTCTCATTGTTTGTAAAAAGCACTTCCTACAGTTTCTTACAAGAACATATACTAAGAGCTACTGACAAAATTCTGGAAGAACATTAAAAAGAAAAGTTTCAAAGCAGTGTATTAATAAATTATATTAGGAAAAAATATTGTAATTTAAATTA
Organism: Argiope argentata; assembly: GCA_026289955.1. Taxonomy (NCBI): domain Eukaryota; kingdom Metazoa; phylum Arthropoda; class Arachnida; order Araneae; family Araneidae; genus Argiope; species Argiope argentata. The sequence goes on along the minus strand of JAOUZG010032691.1, from coordinate 2,125,456 downwards.
TAGACTTTAGAAAAATTTCCATTATTTTTTTAAAAATCGTCTGCTGGTATGAAATAATTAATTAAAAAATATTTTTTCGGCAATATAATAATAATTTTGTGTATTATAGTGTTTTATACTATAGCTTTTACATTAAAAAATTAAAAATATTAATGAAAGTATTTTAATCGTTTGGGTTATCAACTAGTAAAAAAAATAAGAAATTCCTCTCCACCTCTTATTATGGTCTTCCAATTATCTGAATTAAATGAATAAAACATTTGGAAAGTAAAATAAGTGAAGTTTTCATGCTCAGTTTCTTCGCTTGTCAGAATTCATTTTATCAAAGTTTCATGGCTATTATTATTTGAGAATACCATGAAAAATATAATTAGTACTTCAGTTTTCTTCCTTGGAACTTTGAAGTAATTACTTTGATTTTTTTTTTATTTTGCAAGATTTTTTTTTGTTTAAGAATCGGGTGCTGCTGCTTTCTTGTTTATTCCAACATTAATTTTTGTTGCTGGGTTTTTAATTTTGCGGTTATGTTAATGTTTTAATATACATTGCTGATCCGTAATTGATAATAGTTCCGTACCTCTAGTTTGGCATGTATTAAACATGACCGAAAGAGAAGCCAGCAGCATTTCATAGCCTTTTTTTTCCCGCGCATCTTGAAACAAGGCCTCCATTGTTGAGAGGCACATATAGTTAATGCAGCATTTAGTGATAATCTAATCATCAATAAAAAGGACCGATATTTGTTCCCAGGCAAAACTAAGAATCCATCATTAAATTTTTGATTCCCTATCGTCATGCGAGAATTAGCTTAAAGGAAGTCCGATTATTGCTGATTCAGCTTATTGCAGTAGCGTAACAACAAGACGATAAGAATGTCAATATCTTTCGAATGCATGGTTTCTAGGGCCCCATCTGAGATGTTAGATAAAGAAATAGACACGGCTATTATCTTATCTTCTAGTATTTAATTCTCCCATAAATATTTGCAAGGATTGTATGCTATTTAGTTAAGTCTAGTTAATTTTAATGATTGAGTTATCAGACAGTATTTGGTGAACAAAATAAAACAAAATTCTCCGATGGGAAAACTGAACCAATGGACAATCCAAAGTTTGCCTCAACTAGTATATATATTTATAATAACATGTTTTATTTTTGCCATTATAAACTGCTGTTGTTTTGCTGTTACAAAAATTCCTCTCGGCAAACTGGAAGATAAAGGTGCATTCCTTTACATCTAAGTCGGTTTCTAGCAATATAAATTGTTGATGTTAGAAACAGTCAAAATTAGGACTCGACTATTCCTTTTCAGCCCCTACTTCTAAGTTATCACAGTTATTGAAAAACTTTAAATACGAAAGTTTTTCGTCTTAGTGAGGCGCTAATTTGGCTAATTGGATTTATTTTTATATCTTCAACATTAAGAAAGGTATTGCGAAATGAAAATTTCAACTTCTCAGCATTTTCAATCCCTATGAGCTAGATGAACTTGTCCAAGATTTTTTTTCATTTCTAAATACATTTTCCAAGCCATTTAAAATTCAGAGAAAATTGCTCTGGTTATTCTGTTTACATGATAACATGGGAAAAGTGTTTTCCTCATATATACTTATGTAACTTTTGATAGAAAGGTGGTTTTGGGTTCTAGGCTCCAAGATCGGTAAAGAACCGAAGAAATTTTCTCAAATTTTGGTCATAAGAACCATTGTAGTAGATAGTCTTCCTCAAGGATTGTATCTAAAATATGTAATAAACATTTTTGTTCTGTCTTACCCCCCTTGGATTGAATATCAATTCAAACCAAATTCTAAAGCGGGGACGGGGGGACAATAGCTTTTGAGGGTGTAAAAACCTCTGAGTATCTGAGAGTAGGTCTGGCTTTAGCTCATAAGAAGTTAACCCTCGCACACTCGTTTGCACAACCTCTTTTTACAAGGGAAAGGGGGCTTTTTCGCACACCTCATAGATAGAACACAGGGCAAAAAACCCCAACCATACCTGAATCAGGACTCAAGCCTAGGATGCCCAGATAATGAAGAAGAGATGCTACAACCTAGGACAGGACGCGGACATAAATATCTTTTTGAACGATATGAGCCTTAAATAAGAACTTATGTCTGGAAAGGAACAAAAATAGGGCATATTAAGCTGGCTAGACAATTACCGCCATTCTCTTTTATTACTCACCACCCAAATATAATTTCTTGATCCGCCACTTCAGGGAGGTTAATAGCTTTTTCTGGCATGAATCTAGTTATGCTTGGCATCGAATTAAACCTTTCAGCATTACGCGTAACAAACTGCTCCATTCAGATCGAAGCTCTTTCCATTTTTGCGCGAACGACTGCTTTTATTTATGCTTTAAGAAAAGTGCACTTAAGCAATTTCTCACCACTAGCTTCTGACACATGTCAAAACAAGATGTTGTTATAAGAAACTATGACAGTGCAACAAAATGCAAACGACCCGTCGAACTCAGCAAGTTACTCAGTTTTTTTTCTTCTCTATCTCTCTTTTGCTTAACACTTCCCCTTTGCCCAAAAAGTATGATGGGTGCGATCGTCCTGTTAGTCGAAGGTTAGAACGCCCACGGCTGCAGACACTGGAATGGTTCTTTTTCTGCATCATCGACAGATTTTCGCGCCCTTTTCTCATTCTTTTTTTCTGCTGTCCTTCGTGCCAGGAACGTTACGCTTCCGGTGATGACGTCACTTACTTATTTAATGCCCCTTTCCCCAGGAATGTATGCTGCATTTGGATACTTTGTATCCCTTCTGATTTATGGTAAAGCACCGCGAGTGTGGACTGTTAACTAACGTTACTCTTGAATTATTATTATTATTTTCTTTCTCTTCGGTATCTGGCGTTCACGGATGAAAAATCTCGGCGCGATATTTAAAGGAAGTGTGGTGTGATGTTCTTGCAGTTAAAAAAAAAAAGCGCAGGAGGCTTCGAAGTGAATGATGTGAGGGGAATATTTCATCCCTTGGTGCCGTGTTCGTGAACTGAATTATCTATCAGCTAAACTGTTTATGTTCTGAACTTAAATGTTTATTTCTTTGGCTAATTTTTTTAGGAGAATAAAGATGTTTATATTAGTCATGTTTTAGATATTTGAGGATGCTTTGCTTTGCTGTTTCTTTATACGTTTTGCAAATGATATGTACATTTAACAGGGAAATTTTCGTTTGTTTCTTCTATACTACTATTATATATGTGAAAGTTTAGGTGGATGGATGATGGGGTTCAATCACGCCAGAACGGCTGAAGGAAATAGGATGAAATTTAGCACAGAGATAGATTATAGCCTACATAAAAACATAGGCTAATTTTTATTCTGATTCATTGAGTGGTTAATTTCTTATTAATTAAAAACTAAATTTTCCACCAAAAAATAAAAAACTGAAAACATCTGCCTGAACTTTTTGAATCGGTTCTTATTTTTCTATTTCCGGCATTCTTTTAATCTTATCTTATCTAATGGAATTCTTTGTGAATTATTGTAGGATTTCCCGACAAAAAGCCTTTTCATCAGAGCAAAAAATGTAAAAAAAATCTAATCGTTTGTTTTTATTTTTCTGTTTCCGTTTTTCATTTCAATATTATCTAACTATTATAAAGGAAGGTTTATTAATTTTTTTTCTTACGCTGTTCTTGTGTTCCTAAAATTCGATATTTCCTGTTTATTTCTCTTGATTTTTTTTCTTGTTGTACATATTCTTTTTGTCTATTTTCATCATTTTCGATTCAATTTTTAAAAGTACCTTTATAGTTTCAAGTCCATAGCTTTTAAGTAGTTTTTTCCCTCACGCTAATGATATTAGGCGTAACATGTTTTCGACCGGTTATTTCAAACGATTCTGTTTATTTTCGTAGTGTATGATAGATTTAAAATTAAGCATTGTTAATAGATCTTTTGATTCCCTCAGAAGTGCTGTTGAATAAAAGTAAAATTATATATAAAGTTGAATAAAAGTAAAATCTGGCTCATAGCGTTTTTGAATTATATTTGTCTCAGAAAAACCGCAGGACATTTTTCCATAAATGTGTTTTTCGAACTCATTGAAGTATGAAACGTGGAGATTCATCAAAATATCGAATCCGAATATTTTGCCGATTATAATTTCTTCTCTAAACAATAAAGTTAAGAATATATATGGTATAATTTTGTAAAAAGTAAAGAAATAAAATGCTGTAAGATTTTATATTTTAACGTAAAGTTTTTTTTATTGTAAACATACTTGCCGTTAAATTACATGAAAAGGATTATTATCACCATTGTTACATTTCTTTTCATTTTATGATTGAAAAGAGAATGTGACTTAAATTAAGTACAATTATTTTTGTTTCAAGGATAATAAATATTTGTTAAAATTTGTAAACCTCTCTTTACTGCTGTGTTATTACTATTTGCAATGTTATTACTATGCAGTTAATATTTATAAGCTCATATACTTGCTGATAATCAAATACATTCAGAATGTTCATTCATGAATATATTAAAACGCAATGACCCGTCAATCTCGGGAAAATGGCCTTTTAATATTATAATAAAACTTTTGGTTAAAGCTTATATTCTGATAACTTGACTCCCGTTTGGATTATCCCAATGGCGTAGTTGTCTAGGTACCCTTCTCGTATGCGGTAAATCAGGTTTTGCGTTTTAATATCTTCATGAATGAACATTCTGAATGTATACTATCTTTATAAAGTCTTATCCCGAACTTGGATTTCAATCCCGTGCCCTTTTCTTGTTAGTGGTGATATTTATTCAAACATACACATTACTAGATCGACTGCCAGATCTAACATATTAGTCCAATAACTTAATAATATTATTACTATCAATAGATCAATGTCATCATTTAGTATCAACTTTTAAATCTTATTGCTTAGTGAGAATGACAATTTTTCCATTTATAGGAACGTTTATTCAATATTCGCTTTCATTTGTTTGAATTATGCGTTTGTATTATTTTAAAATGGGAAATAACCGAATGAGATAGATTTTTTTTAAAAATAAGACCCTGTAACTTTAGAATTCGCAGAAGTCGGAATATAATTCTGTTCCAAAAATATTATTTAAACAGAAACGATGACTAAAATCTTCCGGATGGCATACGTTTCCTAGGAGCAATCTTTTTTCCGAAAAAAATAAGTGTCCGTTGGTCGCCAAAACTCTGACTCATTTCTGTCAGAGCGTTGCCAATACACTCGTCCTAAATGATCAATTTTATTCCCCCTCACCCCATCCCTATCTCTCCTCATTTCATCAATTTCAGTTCAGTTCAGTTCACGGGAGAAAGATCTTGTATGTTTCTTCTTCCTCTTATGTTGATTGATCTCTTTCACCGTTTTCCAAGAAAAGGGGGGGGGGTGGAGATCTTCGAACGAATGAATAGAATGGCTGGGAGTAGAAAATAAGATCGGGAGCTTGGGAGGAGGTAGAAAGATCGTTCAATTTCAAACGTCTCAAAACCACGCGACAAAGTGGTTTATATTCCCCTTTTGCCTCTTTCCGGATTTTCAAGGAAGTCGTAATACCTCAACTTTTTATCCTCTTTTGGTGAAAAGTGGGCTCTCTTTTACTTAAATTCCCATCTCCTTGTTGCTCTCGGAGTCATTTTATTTATAGTTTTGTGAATTTTTATGCCTTCACTGCATTTTATTTATGCATCTTTATACGCCTTCAATCCAATGAAGTGCAGTTGAGGCATAAAAAGGTGAAATTATCTTTTTTTCGCCCCCCCCTAGGTGTTAGTTTTTTTTTCTTCCTAGAATAATATTACTAGGGTATTTCACACACAATCCTTTAGATTCAATTTTTTTTCTTCATTTTTCTTGAGTGAATGTAAATTTAAAAGGAAAATGCTATTACATCCCACATTCTGAACTATTTTTTTCTCATACCCTTTGTGTTTGTTTTTTGTCTATACAAGCGCCTTACGATTTCTTCTTCTTCTTCTTCTGAATGGAATTTTGAAGCCTCTTTTTATATTTGTAAAAAAAAATGCAACCTTACATAGCATTTATTTTCTAACATAATATATTTTTGAAATTTTGTACAAGTGTGCATTCTTAATGACAGTGTACTGTATTAATATTTTCAGAATTTTAATTATAAATTAATTGAGTAAGATAATTTCCATTCAATACCAGAAATGCCATCACATCAACAGATAATTTAAGAGAAACTCTTTTAAGATTTTTAAAAAATTTAAGATTAAGAGTATAAAGTAATTAAAATTAAAATTTTCCTTTTAATATACTAATAAAGTTGATTTTAATGAAATAAACTAAAACGGTTTATAAAAGCTCACTTTTATTAGTGTAATAAACGTAATTTCTTTACTTTGATTATTTTCTATTTTTTATTTATTAATTTATAAATCATTATTACCATTAATAATATGGAATTCTGAAATATTTAAATAGTGTGGTGGAATGTTGATTATTAGGATCCTTGCAGTGGAAGTAATAGGACGTATGCGTTCGAGAATATATCTATAATAATCATATTTTACATAAAACACAAAGACAAAATAGTACGTGAACGCTCTCGGCTTAACAGAAAAGTTTTATCATCTCATAGTCATTACAACCGCAATGCACTATGAGATGCGTACTTAATCGACATCGCCATCTGTTATCCAAAAGAGAAGATAAGAGTAATGCAACTGCTACAATAATATACTATCGTCGCGAACACCCAAAGATACAAAATTTCAGAGCTCAGCACAGAAAAAAAAGGAAGTTCGATTGTAAAATTTCTCTTGAAACTTGTTTATAAAAAATTAATGATGTGTGCAATCTTCTAGAGACCAACTTATTTCTTAGTATACTTTATTATCTTATTTGACTATTTTTTAAATTCCTTCTGAATTGAATTAAGATTACAAAACAAAAATATATCTTCGGAGAATATAAAAATATGAACGTTTTTTTTATTAGTTGATTTAACACATTTGCTGTAATAATTCACATCTAACTGTCTGACGTTAGATGAATCACAAGCAAGTCACGCGGTAAGACAAGTGTGAATTACAGAATAGTCACGTGGCCTTCAATGTGTTAACACTGGAAGAAAATCGCATCATTGAAATATTAGTTGATCAAGCAATGGCATTTTTTAATTAATTTCAACTATAAAACACATTGTTTCAAATTTTGCTTAAAATTATTTTTTAAATATTATTAAAGAAAAAATATTGAAAGGAAAAATGTTTATTAATTTTTTTTTTTGAATTTCAAAACAGTGTGAATATTTTTGTGCTTTAATAAATTCGGATGTTATCATGGAAAAACATCTGAATCGCGCATAATTTCCTATTAAAATTCCGAAAAGAAAATACTCTGATATGTACATTCTGCACCACTCAAATATGATAGTTTCTTAAATTTGGTAGCTTTAGATTAAATGCTTTGTCTCCTAGGAACTCATACTTACGTTCTTTTATTATTTGCTGAGGTTTATGTACATGCTTGATAAAAACCTTTTCTCTTCAAATATTCTAAAATTTGATTTTAAAGAGTGTCTTTGTTTCTTATACATGTTTTAAAAGCTTTTTTAATGAATTATTTTGGGATATTACTCGTAATAATTTTCATTTGCTATTTATTCTTATTAAATTGTTACATTTTTAAAAAGTCAATTTTTTATGTCTTTTCCTAAGAGATGGAGTAATAATTGAAAGTGCCTTTCCGTGTAAAATAAGTAAAATAAATCATGTATTAAATCTAAGTTACTTTGTCAGGAAATGAATTGTTATTCCTGTTTTATAGAAACCAATACCTAAACCATTTTTTTTTTCAGTAAACCTCGTAAGGGAATTGGGGGCTAGTTGTAAAAATATTTGAAAAAAAATGCTTGTATTTATAAAGATATTAATTATCACGTATAAATGCTTATTTTTATAATACAGTTATTCATTCATCAGATTCAGAAAAGAAACATTTGGTAATTTTAATTATTTTAGCACAATATTTTTCAATTAAAACCGGCAGTTACAATTTGCCGCACCATTGGGACAAGTTCTAATAATAATATTTAAAAATATTTTTTTGTTTAACATTCTTTTCATAATCGAAACAAAAAAAATCATCTGATTATTATTATTATTATTTAGCATATTGACAATAAATTATAAGCAATGATTTTGTTAAAAGAAAAATAATGAAATAAATAAATAAAATTATTTTAACAATTAACATAAGTCATTTTTAACAGAACTGTAATTGAAGCAAATAAATGATAACTCGTCACCTCTCGCAAATTTCAAATTAAATATTTAGTCACATCCATTTATTATCAGACTAAAAAAATTTTGCTTTTTCTGTCAGTGTCAATTGCCGTAATTTCTTTTTAAATAAAAAGAATAATTTTAGACTATTTTATAGAGTGGCTGAATAAATGCAATAATAATTATATATTCAAAGAATGTAGCAACAAAAAAAACTTTCGAATTTTTAAAAACTTGTTCAACTATTTTATTTATATTTATATTCATTTTTCCAACAAAAAGAACACTTCTCGAATTTTAGTACTTCGAATTGTTTTCTATATATTCTTCTTGCCTTGCAATCCAAAGAGAATTGCCTTTTCTTTCTTGCCTTGCAGGCGATTTTTTTTCTCTGAATTCAAATAATTACATTAAGTGGTTAACCTCAGACAGTATTCGAGAGCTTTTATTCTCATAATTAAGTTACCTGTTTGTCATTCTCATTCTGTTCCTGTTCTTATCGAAGTCTCAATCTTCCGCTGTTTCATTCACGAAATCAGTTTGTGTTCTTCAAACGAACGACATATTTGAGAATTAGCTGCCCAATTCCAAGTTGTAAATCTTTCCGGGAAATGAAAATAAATTTTCCCCTTCTAGTTCCGAGGCGTGTTGTCGATAAATGCGTTAATTTAATTCTTTCATCGTCTGTTCAAATGTCATCGGTCTTTTTTCCCCTCTTTCTTTTTTTACTTTTTTGTCATTTCATTTTATTCTATTTGCGTCGGAAAATCACTATCGTAGACTGATGGATGACATAACATGGCGCTTGGTACATCGACAACTTGGCGCCACTTTCATTTGTTTCTCGCCACCAAGCGATGTGGCTCTGCGCCAAATTTTCTCTACAAGAAACTGACCTGTCAAATTTACGAGGACTAAGGAAAAAATATTCGTTCTAAAAAGTTTTTAGACTGATAAAATTTTGACTCACTTGTAGACAGATTTGTTTCTTAACACTTAAGAAGCGTTAACGTTTTTGCTGTTAGATATATTCTTTTTTTTTTCTCCTTTCATCTCTCGCCCATATCATTGCCCATTATCTTATCCATATTCTATATTTTGGCGGGAAAAATTAATTAAAATTTTTAAAGCCTCGGATTTAGTTTGTGTTTCTTTTTATCTCTCTAATTAAAATTTTTCCTACACCAATACTGAATTTACATGCATTTGATATATTTTATTATTGAATGTGAAGTAAATTAACTGGAATTAAAAATGAAATTTCCTCTAAAATAGTTTTTTTTTCATGGTGTATCAGATTTTCTGCAACTAAAAATAAATTCCGGATTTTTCATGATAATTCTGTACTTCAAAAACAGCATATTTTTCTTATACCAAATACAGACACTTTATTTACTCACAAAGCATATTTTGTGTAGTTTACTCACATATTTTACTGTATATTCATCATCACATATTTTACTGTATATTCCTCATCACATATTTTACTGTATATTCATCATCACATATTTTACTTTTTAGCCATATCCAAATTTTGTAGTACCATATCCACAAATGGTATTCCATTTCAATTCATGTGACTGTTAGCGCTGATTGCGTGATAATTTCGTGTTTAATCTGCAGATCTCTAAAGCCTCACATGTAAATCAAATATATAATTTGTAGTGGCATTTATTACAGTTTTATGTCTTTTCTTTTCTCAATTTCTCTCTGTTTTTGAAGCACAATGCTATCTACTAATAAAATAAAAGTCAATTTTTTTTCTTTTTAAAAAGAAAAAAAAATTCCTACGCAAAGAATAATATTACGAACTACACTATTCTACGCTGATTAACTGGTTTTATTTTTAAATTTAAAAAATCTCAAGGTCTTTTGTCATACTTTATTTCTTTCATGTAAAATAATTGCCATAAATTCCGAATAAAAAAGAAAAAAAATCATGATAATCTTGAATAATAATCTTAAGGTTGAAGTGCATTTCAAGATTCTTTATGGCTATTCTCTACTATTTATTTGTTTTTAATGACTTTCCTTTTTCTACCTATCCTTTTTGTCACGTTTATGAGACGTAATTTAATTTAAAACAATAAAAGTAAATGTATAAAAGATTATTTTTTTAAAATCATAATTAAATACTAACAAAGCATCCGATAAGATTCGTAGACAATTTTTTTAAAAAACTTATAAAAAGAATCTTTATAATCCTAATTAATTGAAATAGTTTCAAAAAGTCACAAATGGAAGAAAAAAATGTGTATATTGACATTAATTTAAAGCTAACGTTAAGTTAAATTTGTGAAATGTTAGTAAAATTTTCATTGTTAAGTAAAACTGCATAGTTAAAAATTTATCAATCATTGAATTTTTATTTCTCATAAACGCTTCTCAAACTATTTGGAATGAAATTTAAAATTATTTTAATAAATAAATATTCTATAAACATTTCATATTGTCTTAAAGGAATTTTTTCAAAATTCATTTACATTTTAAATTGAAAGTTACTCCAAAACATGACTAGATTAAACTATCTTAAAATCTAAGATCTTTTACACTTTTCGTAAGGGTTTGACGTATTTTTACCGAATTTCATAAAATTGTATTGAATTTCTTTCTAGAAATTCTTGTTCGTGAAACGATTATTGTGAAATATTATTTTCTTTATAAAATGCCTTTTAAAAGTATACTTGCACATTAGTTCATTTAAGCTCTCTATAAACGATTACTACTTCAGTCTTATCTTCAGTTTACATAAGAAACATTAACACTTTTGGTTTGTTTTCAACTTAGTTTTCCATAACCTTTAAAAATCTGTTGCTTTTAAAACGACAGCAAAATATTTTGACTACAAATCATACGTTTTAACTTGTTAAATATGTTTTCATTTTTTAGGTTTTATGATATATGAATTAATTTATCGAAAATGTCATAATTTAAATAATTAATTTTTTTTAATGCGGTACTGACTTAAATAGAGTGAATTTTTATGGGCGAATGGATGTGAAAAATGTGAAATCAATTTTAGACTGAAGTTAACGATATACAAAAATTTTTAAATTAAGATAGAATTTTTTTTTTGCTTTAAAAAACTGAGAACTATTAAAATTTTCTGATTAGAAGCAGTCGACCGTGAAGCAAAATCCACATCAACGAATTATATTTGATAAAAAAAATGAGTATTGCAAATTTATGAGCTTTTGATCCTCACTTTTCGGATAGGAAAATAGTATATGTTGTTTCGCAAGCATTTCCTTAATCGCTTTAACATTTTTTTTTTCTCGTTACATGCGCTGCAACTTTTATTCTGATTTCACAAGAATTCATGATGAGATTTCAAGCTTTGAGGTTAAAGGTCGCAACGCACCTGGATTCGTGTTCCTCAAAACAAATTTCGTTCACCTTCGAATTAATTCAATTGCAGACTATTATGACTTTCCATTACTATTACATGAAAAAAAAGCATCAGATATTTATAAATTATATACAATAAAGATGTTTTCGTGTTATAATTCTATTCTTTTCTATTTTGAAAACGAATAGAATTATAATTCGTTTTTTACGTTATTTTTTAGATACTGCTTTTTAAAAATTCGATTCCTGTTTAAAATTTTAGTTAAAAACTAAATGAATAAAATTGTGATAAACTGGTAATAATAAAAATTCTTGGTTCCGATTACTATTTTTGAAGAAAATTAAAATAACGAGCAAATTTAATGAATTAATATAATTCTCCACTTTAATTTTTACTAATTTTAGTAATTATATTTGCTGTTTCAGTTGCATGCTCATTATATACTTTTTGTTTTTAAAACCTTATTTTCAACTTCGCGGTTTAATTTGTAGAACTTGTGAGAATTGTTAGTTATATTTTAATTTTTCATGGATTATTTTTCGTTTAGGATTTTTTTATTGAGTAGATAAAAAAAAATACTTTGAATTTCGGCAGAGATTTCGTAAATAATTCCATCTCCATTTTTCTAGAAATGTATAAAAAAATCACCATATTTCTGTTAAGCTTAAATCGTCTGCTGATAAATTTTTCTGGAACAAATCCAGAATTTATTTTGAAAACGTGCTTTTTTTTTTTGACGAAAGAAAATATTCGTAATAAAAATATTCGCAACGGTTTTATTTCATTTTTTCCCTTCTAATTCTGATATCGTTTTCATTTACTTTTTTTTTGTAAGAATTAGTTGATTTCCGTTTGGCAATCATAATCATTTGTTGTTCTCGTGAGATGTTGCGCGGATGCTGCAAAGAAGAATTTTGTTATTTGACTGCTTTGTTTTAGACCAAAAAAAATTAGAAATTTTTTGCGGTCGGTACTGGCATACTTGAAACTCTTGAGTTTACTATAGATTACTCTAAATTCTACTTCATTTATTTTGTAAAAATGGCTGTTGTCGGATTTGATATTGGGAACGAAACTTGCTTTATTGCCATTGCAAAATCTGGCGGAATAGAAGTTATCGATAATGAGTATAGTTTACGTGCGACACCATCATATATAGGATTTTCTGAAAAATCTAGAGATGTTGGAGTAACAGCAAAGACTAAGTTGGTTCCAAATATCAATAATACTATTTTTGGCTTCAAGACGTTTTTAGGTAAGAGATATGACAGTACTTCAAGAGATATTTCTTTTTTACCGTTCAATGTTATTGAACTTCAAAATGGAGAGTTTGGCGTCAAAGTTAAATACTTGCATGAAGAAGTTGTGTTTTCTGCTCAGCAAATCATGGCTATGTTGATCACTAAACTAAAGAATATAACCGAATCAAAATTAGGTGCCAAGATTCGAGAATGTGTTATATCTGTGCCTTTATATTACACTGATTTACAAAGGCGTGCTATGTTGGATTCAGCGGAAATTGCTGGTTTGAAAGTACTGAAATTAATAAATGAACCTACTGCTGTTGCTTTATCTTATGGATTTTATAGGCAACATTTGTTCAACGAACCTAAAATTGTTGTGTTTGTTGATCTCGGCCATTCTTCGCTTACTGTTACAGCTTGTACTTTTACTAAAGATAAACTTAGAGTATTAGGAAGTGTATGGAATGCAAATGTTGGTGGAAGAGATTTTGATGGAATTTTAGTGAAATATTTTGTAGAAGAATTCAAATCCCATTATCAGTTGGATGTTCTATCGAATAAAAAAGCTACCATGTTGCTGCTGCTTGAGTGCGAAGCATTGAAAAAACAAATGAGTATGAATTCTCGTGAATTGGAGTTGAACATAGAATGTTTCATGAATGATATGGATGTCAAAGGGAAAATGAAACGAGAGCTGTTTGAGAAGTTAGCATCGCAACTGTTTTTGAAAATAGAAACAACAATGGAAGATCTTTTAACCCAGTCTGGATTGAATAAAGAGGCAATACATGAAATTCAGGTTGTTGGTGGTTCTTGCCGAATACCTGCTTTGAAAAATATAATTTATCGAGTATTTGGCCAGTATCCTCAATCTACTTTGAACCAAGATGAAGCAGTTGCCAGAGGTTGCGCTTTACAGTGTGCTTTCCTTTCACCAACATTAAAAACCAGAGACTTTATAATGGAAGATATCCAGCCTTATGCTATTCATGCTATGTGTCATCGATCTAACATTGAAGATCGAGTGGAAGTATTTCCTCGTTTTCATAAAATTCCCAATACCAAAATGGTAACTTACTTTTACAAAATGCCATTTTACCTTGAAATATTTTATCCTGATCTTGAGAGCAGTTGCAGCAGTATTGGCAAATATACTTTTGCTGGTGTTCCTGTTGAAGCAAATACCGACAATGATGTTCGAATTAGAATAAAAATGTCAGTGGATATCCATGGAATATTTAATGTGATCTCTGCTACTCTTATTATTAAAGAAAAAACCTCTAATACAAAGCAGCTCGTGCCTGTAGATTCCGGCAGACATACAGAAAGTAATATGGAATGCGATGAAAAATATACACAAAAAGTTTCGCCAGAGGAGCAAATGGAAACAGAAAAAGAATCGGTGGATACTGCCAAGTATTATGATTTAACGATTGAGAAGGATGTTCGAAGTTTGTCTCGCGATCAGTTGTATATTTTTATGCAGAAGGAACAGGAAATGATTAATGTGGATTTTCACGAAAAGAGGATGGCTGATTTACGAAATGTCGTCGAAGAATATGTTTACTATGCGAGAGATAAACTCTCTAGTGGGCTCAGAGATTACCTTACAGAAGCGGAATGGAATAATTTTTTGTCACTTCTCAACAATACTGAAGAGTGGTTATACGATTGCGAAGACACTCAAGAAACTGAATATTCCAGACGGTTGAATGAAATGAAAGAAAATATTGAACCCATCTTGAACTGGCAATCCAAATTGGAAGAGGCGAAGTCAGCTTTGCATGAATTTAAAAAACTTCTGGAATCATTTGCTTCAGTAATGCGCACTTTACCACAAGAAAAGCATCCACGTATGGGCAATGAAGATATGAAAGTTTTGGAAGATTTGTGGAAAAGTGGGAATGAATTTTTTGGTCATTGGCTTCATAGGCTTAATGAAGTTAAAAAATATGGTGAGCTGCCCATTACTGCGAAAGACATCGTTGCTGAAATGAACGGCTATAAAGAAAAAATACAAAACGTCATCAACAAACCCGATCAAGAAGAATCCAGTACATGTGCTAACAGCTCCGAAGATCAAAATCAGACACCTGGTGAGTCTGGAGAGGATTTAACCACTAATCAAGAATTCAAAGAGGAATACAAATCGAGTTGTGAAAAGAACTCTCCGGGTGGCCAGTCGACCAATGAAGGCAGTTTTGCACGATGAAAATAGATTAAGGCACTCTATCTGATGGAAATAACTCTTTAGAAGCTATTTAGTTTGTATTTACTTTACATTCTTTGCAGCTTATTAAATTTCATGCAATATATTTTCATTTCTTTTTATGTTGGTAAACTTTTAATTTCAAATTTAAAAATTATGTGGAAAATTCGGGAAATTAAATTTTTGCCATTTAAACTCTTTAGTTACCTTGTGATTTAAACTCAAATGTTTATTAATTGTATAATTATTATTTTTAAAGAATAGAAAGTGATCTTAAAGCTTCCTTGTATTTGGTTCATTATGTTTTCCAATAGCTTTTAATTATAGTTTATTAATACTGCTTTATATTTCTATGCCAGAAAAAAAAACAATTTTAATAATAGCTAAATTCTCTTTTTTAATCTTTTGTTTTGACTAAATAAAATAATTTTATAAAGAAAATTAGTATTTTTTTCTTCTTTTTCCTAACTTTATAAATATTTTATTGATTTCATGTGATTTACTAGATAAATGAAAATTAGAATGTCTAGAGAATGTTTCATGCTGAGCTATTTTTTTATTATCATTACCTTTAAATTTATAAATATGTTAACTATTTATTGTCTACAAAAAGCTTATGAAGAATCATTGAATTTAGTTTTCTTTGACATTTTAAATTGTTATGGAATATTTAAAAAACTTAATCAATTAAAATTAATTGTAAATACTTTTAAACCTAAATGGGAGCTTATATCATTAGTTTTCAATGTTTCCTTGTATTTAACTAAGAAATAAGGACCAGTAGTCTTAAATCAAATTTTAAATTATAATAGAATTTATGCTGTCTCAGTGAAATTTAAAATTGAGCTTTAAATATATGTTACCATAACTTTATTATTATTACAAAATATTTAATGTATATAACATGCTAACAATTTTAAAACGCATTTCGGAAAATGTCTGATTTTTCAGCAAAAGGTTTAAAAAATTCGTTTTTATCATTGGCTTGTGGTAAAAAAATTACAGCTCAATAAAGCCACATATACTGCTATCTATAAATCTAGAAGGGGAGTCTTTGGAACAATGTTTTTACACTATGTAATTAATGTGTGCACCTTTTTAATATAGGGATAATCAATATATATAATCATTAATAAGGCTTAAGGATATGTGCATTAAAGTAAGGAGAACTTTCCTGCTTTTTTAGCTGGCACAAAATCAGAGAAATAGATTTAAAGAAGTAAAACAACTTAAAAAAACTCGGCTTGTTTTTTTTTGGGGGGGGAGGAGTTCTATTTAACTCTTTTCATTAGAAATAATCATTTGGATAACTGGAATATTCTTTACTAATTATATTTAATAACAGATTTCAGTTCAGATATTTCTATTTTAGTCCAATATGTTCAGATAATAAATTTTAAAAAATAACATATCTAAAATGTTTGATTACTTATATAAATTTGGAATACATTGGTATATGTATTTTGTTCTATATTTATTCATATTTTTCGAAAGACCTGAGTACTCATTTTATATAATAATACTACAATAATAATAATTCGCCAAATAGAATGATTAAGTTTATCAAGCTTTAAGTCTATATCAACATAATAACAGATCATTACTTATTATTGTTCTGAGGAAAATGTTCACTTCCAAATAATCTAGAAATTTTTAAAAAAATAAAGGAAAGGACATATTCCTTTTCGCTTTACTGGAAATATTTGCTATCCTTGTCAAAGACTGCATTATCAATACTCATGTTGGTATTTGTAGATATTTTGGATATTTAAAGCATCAGAGCTTTATCGCCAAGGAAAGGGAAATATCATTAAGATGGTTGCATTATGTATAATGAAGCATGGTGATATTGGCCTAATCTAAAAATCGCCAAGTAAACAACGGGTTATAAATATCCAGAAGTACCTTCAGTATCCCCTAACAATATTTTTTTTGCTGAAAGAGATAATTGCTACTTTTTAAAAGGTGGTTTTTAAATGTTTAAAAAAGTGAAATTTCAAACTGAGATGCTATGGAATTGGACCTGGATGGAAAGTAATAATTAAGTGTAATGAAACTAGTTATACTCAAAATGGCATTTTGCACTAATTTAAATAAGCATAATCTACGTTTCGTAAAAAAAAATTAATATTTGACCATATTCGTACTTACTTCAACAATTATTATTTTAAAATTAATTTTATGTAATATATATTTTTAGTTTTTTATTCAAAATGAATGGCTTATATTTGACATTTTGAAGCATTTAAGCATCAGAATTAAATAATAATACATTAAATAAAATTAATAAGAAATTAATTTAATTGAAAAAATAAATAATTAAATAATGATCAATGAATCAAAATTAAAATCACTTCTGGGCTATCCTACATTTCCAGACGTTTCGTTTCTTTAAAATGGAGGTAAACAATATTTTGTTTATCAAGAGCTGATCAATAATAACAGCGTGTGTAAGTATACTTTTTTCGTCTGAATTGCATTAAAAGTATTGTCTGAGGAAACAAGGACTTTACTTTCTTTCTTTTGCTAAATTAGAATAGCTATTCTCTCCATGTAATTAAATTGGTGCTCTGGATTTTTCAGAAAATAATTTTTGTATTTATTTAGTTAATGTTTTTATATGTTTGTTACAAAGGAACAATCTTATATTTTTTTTATTCAAGACAAAATGTAGGCTATTAGAAATGTTCCATTTAATTCTCTACTTCTGTCTAGTTTATATAAAACGTATTAAGTCTGCAAACATAACTTAAATAGTTTAGTTTTTAGAACCAGAGTTCCATCCATCCATTCATCCGTCCGTCCGTCTGTCCGTCCGATTTGTAGAGTACTGCCAAACTTTTTGATCATTACCTGTTCTATTCTCGGACTTTTACATTTCAATAATCACAGTTTTATCTCACTAGATATAAAATTTTTTATTTGTTTATTCAATTCCTAATATTTATTCACACTCTCTCTATATGTATCTTGTTCAAATTTTCAATCTTTAATGAAATAATTTTTATTCATCCATTCAAGTTCAAATACATTTTTTAAACTTGTAATGGATTTCACTTGATGTTAATGCATTTTTTACATATTAATTAATTAATTAATTTTTAATACTTTATTTAAAGTTTTAGAAGTTTGTAATGAAAATTGAAATCAACAGACAATAGCTCATTCTATAATATGCAAGGATTCCAGCTTTTTTCACTTGAAAGTGAAGAATGCGAGATCATTTCTTGCGAAAATCAATTATTTTTTGATAAATTATTCATATTAATTGTTATTATTTAATAAAAAAGCAACTAAAATGTTTCTTTGTTGACCTAAGTAGGAATTGACTTTAAGTTTTATTTATATAATTTTTATGTGGGAATGGAAGGTGAATTGATTTCGTCGAATTTTATTAATATAAAGGAATTCGAAACCTTGATCTTTTGATATGCGTCAATAGAACAGCTTCAATTTACTTTAGTAATCCATTACATATCTTAAAGGTGGAAAATTGGACTGAGTCGGATTATAAAATAAGCAAAGTTAGGAAATACATAGGACCATAAGGGAGGATGCCTCAATTTTTAATTATATAGCTTTATTTTTACTGTTATTTAATTTGAGAGATGAGTATTTGAACTGATTCAACTTAAAATATCAATTTTGGAGCATTATTCAGAATTTTTTTATTTTACCTCCTTTGTAAATTTTATATTATGCTGTTTTATAATCCTATAAAAATCATGCTGTTTTATAATTTTTGGAATGACTCATTTTATTATTAATTAGAATTCAAATTATATTGAATTCTAATGAATTCAAATTTAATTTTATAATTCTTTTAATTTTTTACACTTAATTTTCGGAAGCAAACTCGGTAATAAAAAAGAATTAAATATTTAGTTGTTTTAGCTTCTTAAAATTTACTTCTAAAACTAAATCAATAAAAATATGTCGTGTGGCGAAATAGTAAACTGGGATCCGGCCCTATTGACAATTTCTGGAAGAAAAGAACGAGGTTATAGTTCGATTAAAAATATGCAATTTTATCATATTTATGTGATTTGACAACTACGCTTGTTGTCAAATAAAAACAATTTAAACGATACAAATTCTATAGATTGTAAAATATTAAGATTATATTAATACTTCGTAGCTAATAACTGGTTTTGTTTTTTTATGTGCATTTAGAATTAACACTATAAATTATGTTCATCTACTAAAATAGTAGTTTGGTTATGGTTGCCGCTCAATCATGAATAATAAACAAATAAAAACATGAGTTATTAGGTTTTTTTTTTTTTTTGAAGTTGCTAAAATACAGAAGGAATAAGTTTACGTTAATTTTTAATGTGATGCTAAAATTAAAAGTATGTTGAAATTTTGTCCTAATTTGACCAGTCCATTTAAATAGGGACCTTATATCTTGTCATAACCTAGAGCTAATCACAAGTTTCTACTATTTTTATGAACTTTTTTATTTGCAAAAAATAAAAACGCATGACTAACTGCAGGCTGAGCAATATGATCAGAAACAATAAGGAAAATACGCGTATACTGTCTTAGAATTTTGTCACCAACTTTCTATGTATGACAAAACTATGAAATCCACGTGGATCAAATATCCGGTATTTAAATATTACTTTTGATACTTCGAAAAAGATGCTAAATCTTCAATTGAGTGTATTCTATGGAAAATGGAAATGAACACTTCCATGTAGATAACCGTATGATAAACTTGACTTTTTTAATATTTGTATATTTCTAAAAGATTTGTTGTCGAATTCCATCACAAGAATTTCTACTTAGAGGAAAAAAAAAACTTTTTGTTGTCGAATTCCATCACAAGAATTTCTACTTAGGGGAAAAAAATCTTATTGCAGATTGGAATGTTTTGAAAGAATTTTCAACCTGCAATAAGCCTAGAATAGAATTACACAAGTAAGAGAAGAGCAAATTCACAATTCATAAGTATTGTTATTGTAAATCATTTCCTACTGTCATTATTTTCAGTCAAGTTTCCCGCCGAAAGAATAACTAAACGGCATTTCCGGAATGTATCTTATTAAACGCGGCAGCGTCATCTATCGGTATTCAATAAAACTACCTAATTCTGAAAAAGAAATAAGGATTAAATAACTGTTAAAAAATGTTCGTCGTTGATATCAATCACTGAGTGGGATACATTTCTTTTGCTTTTTATTTCACTGATTTATGAATTAACCCGCCATTATTTTAGTTTTAAATACAATTTTAATTTACAAAAATTCAACTTTTAATAACTTTCTATTTTTATCTGATGGAGTCGTCAGCATAAAATTTACTACTTTTTTGCCTACAGTAATTGAATTAACATTGAATTATCTTAAAATATGGATATGTATAAGCCAAACAATAAAATTTGTTTTATAGTTTTAAAATTTGCTTAAGTTATATTTCGTTCTGGATTATTACAATAAATTAATATTTGACGCTTCCGTTAAAGATTATCTATTTGTTTATTATAAGTTTAGATTTTTATAGAATTTTTATAATTTTAAATATGCAATAAAAATGCCTCTCAGTTTAACGCTTTTACGTTTAATTTATTTTAAGGCATATATTTTGATTATTTCAAATTAATTAAAATCAAAATTCAGATAACCGTGAAATAAAATTCTGCCTAAAAAATGGCAAGGATTTTTTAATCAGATTATTAAATTGGCAAAATTGGTAGCTGCTTATGACCCTTTAAACATAATTTTTGTAATATTTCCAGATTAATTTAGCATTTTGTTCTTTTATTGAGTTTACTGTGACTGTGTACTCGAACTTACTCAAACTAAAACCAAGTATCTTCTAAATTTTGGAAAACATTCTAAAATATTCCTGATTATATTTTGAAATCTTTTATGACTTTGCTGTGTAGTTAAAAATAGTTGCTTTATAATTAAAACAAATACCCTGGGCTTTGATTAAGAAGAATTTGGCATGTACTTTCTTACTTTCTCGTATAGGTATTATAAGAGAAAGAATATAGTAATCGTTAAGAGTCTGAGTTCGAAAAATACATGTTTAGAAAATATTTGTTTATTTGCATCAAAGACAACTAAAAAAAGATTTTTTCTAGTTGAATGGAATTTAGTATATGGTCTTGTAGATTTTTAGCGAAGTATAGGGCAAACTCCACTCAGAAGTCTGTCCGGCTGTTAGAATATCATTTAACCCAATAACTAGAAAAGAAGAGAGATAAGTGGATAAAATTCGATACACAGAATTAACATCTATAATCTAGTCAAATTTTGAACCATATCTAACTAAGAATTGACCGTCTGTAGGTGTAAACTTTTAGGATCACATAAACGTGACAATTCGTATTAACTTAAACTTTTAATCACAAACCATGTAATAATCGCCAAATCACTCGCCAAGGGTGACATGATAGATTCAGAAATACGGTTTCTTGCACGCCAAAATTGAATATTTCATAACTATTGTAAGCCAGTACCGTGCATGGCGTTCTCTGGGATGACAAATTTATTTGGGAACTACGAGGGAAAAATTTTGAGATAAATCCCGCTATTTTTGCTATGATTCTATATAAAACTGCTTTTAAGGTTTAATTTTTTTAATCAGGCATTTAAGTAACCATTTTTTATTGTGTGATATATTGAAACGAAATAACTTGCAATTTACGATGAATTTAATGTTTTACTATTCCATTTTCTCAATCTGCTACTTAAAATTGCTTGTAGAGAGATAAAATTATATATGATTTTGCAAGTTTGGGCAGGGTGGATCTGACACGCCTATTTCTGAAGGACCTCTATAGAGCTTACTCTGTCCCTGGTTTTTTATATCCTTCTTTCAGCCATACAGAGTAAGATTTTTCAATAACTGTTACATTTCACACGAACTTGAAAAAACGAAATTTTAAGGCTTTTTTTGTTCTTTTATGATTTGTATTTTCCCCTAAAGATGGAATACTTAAGTGATTATTATGTATATAGAAAGAAAAAGCTTGTTTGTATTGCAGATAGATTAAATTACATTTATTTACTCATTATAAATAACTTGCCTTATTTAAAGTTGAACTGATAACAATTCCAATTTTTTTTCTCTTTTATTTTTAACTCTTCAGGTGACTGTATATTTCCCTAGTACCAATCTATTGAAGTGGTAAAAAAAGTTCCGGCAAGTCTGCCGGTATATAATTTTTTCCTGTAATACAGTAAATTAACCTTACAACAGGCAATTCTGTCTGAGAAAGTCTTTAAATAGCCGGGCTGCTGCAACTCGAGTGTTAACAGAAAATTGTTTCTGCTGCTTTTGGGGGCGGAAGCGAAGGAGTTGAACGATCTTTATGACAACACACGTGCGAAAACAGACGCGTCTAAACAAAGAAAGATACTGAAGAAGGTTCTAGTTTTCAAGTGCTTGTCTGTCGCCGAAGTCGTCTTCGGAAAGAGGGATTTACAGTTAAGAATGAAATCTTAGTGTTGGCCAGATCCAAGTTATGTGTCTGGGTATGCTGTCTCGCGTTTCTTATTTTCTTGTGTATGAAGAAGCAATATGAATTTATTTATTACAAAGAACATTATTCTAGCATTAAATATGTCGAATTATCTATTACAAAAAACGGCATTCTAACGTTAGAAATGTCTACTTATCTGTTAGAAAGGAAATGTCGATTTATCTGTTACAAAGAACGACATTCTAACATGGAAAATGTCGATCGATCAATTACACAGAACTACATTCTACCAATTAAAATGTCGAATTATCTATTACAAAAAACGGCATTCTAACGTTAGAAATGTCTACTTATCTGTTACAAAGGAAGGCATTCTAGTATTAAAAATGTCGATTTATCTGTTCCAAAGAACGACATTCTAACATGGAAAATGTCGATCGATCAATTACACAGAACTACATTCTACCAATTAAAATGTCGAATTATCTATTACACAGAAGCGCCTTCTAGCAATGAAAATGTCGATCTGTCTATTACAAAGAACGGTATGCTAGCAGTGAAAATGGCGTTCTATTTATTACAAAGAACAGCATTCTAGCAGGACAAACTTACATCCATTTATTACAAAGTGAAAGCATTGTAATTCCCAAAGGATTCGCCTTGAAATTTAATGTGAATCCTTTGAAATAAATATCAACTATTTAGACCTTTCAGAAATTTACTTTTTCACATAGTACAAAAAGAGTATAGTAATCGTCAACAAATTCGTACTCGACATTTTGGCGATTACTCACGTTTAATATTTCGTTAAAACTGCTAGTAAGATTTTTTTTATGATTGACTTTGCAATAAATGGATTAAAATCCATTATATTACAACTAAAGAATTTTTTTCTTGTCCATATTTACTTTTTGCCAATTTTTTTAAACTGTTTTTTTTTTGTATATTTCTTATCATAATTATCACATAATTCTATCTTACCTATTTTAATGTATTATTTTTCATATGTTTATATCTCGACATTAAACTATGATTATATTTAAATCATTAAATCTAGAAATCTTGATTACTAAAAAAAGTCTGTCTCTTTTGCAGCATGATCCCGACCTCATATTCGACGAGTTGAACAGCATCCAGGCGGACAGCAACTACCTGTCCAATTCCATCAACCCTTTGTCTAGTCCGCTGAAATTATCGTCTGAAGATAGGAAGCACCATAAACACCACCAGCACAAAAAGAGGAAGAAGACTCACAACAGCAGTACCCGCTTGGGGTCTTTGTTCGATGACGAGGACTTCTACAGGGACGCGGAGGACGGCCCATCTGGAGAAGACATTTTCGTTCACAGCGGGGATGGATCTTTGCCCTTAGAGCCTCCGTATGTGGACAAGACTACTTCTGAAGACGGACCATGTGAGTACATAGTTTTGTTTTTAGTTTTTGTATGTTTGCTGGTCTCTGACGAGTTGACGAGTCTTACCTAAAGAATTGTGTGAAATGAACTTACTTTGATAATATAAAACTTCCCTTTTTGTGTGGGATTTTTTTAGTGTGAGGGGTATAGACAGTGATTATTTCCAATTTTAGTTCCAAATTTTTATTCACGTATTGATACGCGACTCAGTACAAAAAGAAACAAAACAGAAAAGAAACACAAAAACTCGCAGAGCATCATTCGTCTCCTCGGTCTAAAACCGACTTCTCTTCACCCTTGCTCTCTTTTCTCCCCTCCCCATTAGGCAAACGGGGTTGCTATAAAAGTTGAGGAGGGCCTTACAGATTAGTTGGGAAACTATCATCGTAATAAGTTTACCTGGCGTGACTGTACTTCACACCTTCACTGTGCCAAATTCACCAACAAACCTCGGTACAGAGGTATGAAAAAAGTTTGCTTTACTCTATACAATCATAGATATTGTTATTTTATTTTTCTATATGATCCTCGTTTTATTTCATGCTTTTCTCCCTCTCTTTAAATGAACTTTTCTGTCTGAAGCAGAAGCTATTCGCCCACTCGTCAGAGACAAATTATACCATACCTTTTAAGCTATATTCGCTATTAGAAAAGATGGTTGATTTTAAGATTTAAAATTTTGTATGAAAACTTTATGGATCAATCATGCTTTTGGATTAGACATTGAATATTTGAAACTGTTGTTTTAAGAAAAGCCGTATTGAAAGTTAAACTAAAAAGTTAAAGCATGTTGTATTGGTCGGAATTTGCGGATTTCTTTGGATCCTATCCTGTTCTAGCATTTTATAAAACTTATTCTAATCTAAATAAGAAGATACCTTAAATTTTAGGTTCGACATATCTTTAATTTTAAACGAAAAAAATCAAAATATGGTTTTATTGGTATTCTTTTTTAAATGTGTGATGTTAAGGGAACTTTGGCTTATACCATAAAGATAAGACTAGGGACGTAGTTCAAAGAACAACTATTATACTTTTTATCTAATTACTGTATATAGTTCTGAAATATTTTGAGTGTAAAGCGAACTCAAATTTTTCTTTGCTGAGTAGTTTCTTTGTTCTATATTGAAGTTAAAATTTCATCATGAAGTTGAGATTACTTTCTAAAAGTTCTTACGCTCTTCATTTATCAGCTATTTTAAACGCTTTGATCTTTCGAATCGTTTGCTAAAACCCATTCATCCATTTCCCACAGCTCTATATATCAGGATCTTGGAGTGCCTGCTTTGTGCTGCACTAGTTTTTTTAAATCCGATTTACGATTTCAAAGGCATTTTGGTTTAGTTTAAATTAATTTAGCTATAGTAACATTCCTTTTTAAAACAACAGGGTTGTTTTAGGATGAACTTCGTCTTTTTAGACACGGCCTGAGGACGAGGATAACCCCCCCCCCCTCTAACTTCTGCATCACATCAGTGGTAGGACACTGGCAGATTTAATATGCACCAGACTCGTTAACACGACCATTCTTCGGGGGAATCTGGTTTCGAGCCTAGGACCTTCTGATCCTGATGACGAGATATTACTGCCAGGCCACCATGACTTCTCTAAGACTTTTCGAATAACATTCAGTCAACTCAATTTTGATTAACAGAAGTTATACTGTTGTTATTTTTAATCATATGTATATAAAAATATTTTTATCCCAAGATTTTTTATTGGAACTTTTTAGCATACTTCCTTATTGCGTAATTTAACCCCACCCCTCAACAAAAAAATCCTTGATTTTTAATTTTTAATAGTTGTTACAATTTTTTTTATAAATTACTTCCATTGCTTGTTTTTTCTTCTTCTTTTCAATCATACACTTACCTATTTAAATTCGAATTGTTAAAATAGTTAAAAGCGGCTGGAAATATTTGGCGGGAAAAGCGCATATCCGTTCCAAATTTTTCCACCTTTTTTACCGCGTTCTTTTACTCCTAGAATTAGGTAATTAGTCGTTTTGACTGGGAGTAATGTCACACTGAAATATAAATGGCGCTTATTTTTTGTACTCCAGTGTGGGAGAAAAAACGACGCCAGACATGAATAGGTTGAATTGTTATAGCGAATTGTC
Organism: Argiope argentata; assembly: GCA_026289955.1. Lineage (NCBI taxonomy): Eukaryota > Metazoa > Arthropoda > Arachnida > Araneae > Araneidae > Argiope > Argiope argentata. The sequence goes on along the minus strand of JAOUZG010032691.1, from coordinate 2,099,445 downwards.
GGAACTAGTTCCGCCTTTTTTGCCATTGATAAAGATATAATGCTTTGAAATATCAGAAGCCATCCTGTTATTTGATCTTACCGCCGAGGGGGGATAATGTACGTTCAAAACTCAACTCTGATTGATATCTTAGCAATAATACAATAAACCTTTTTCATCACTATTTAGATGCAATGTTTATGAGTACCTTCAATTATTTTTCTAATGAAGCTGACTTCTGTTAATATGCAATGATATAATATTATAATTTCAATAATTTAAATCAATTCTGTATATTAAAACCAACGTGAGTGGTTCCCTCAAACTTTCTCGCATACTCTCTAACGAAGATGCTATTCCACTGAACGCCTTACATAGCATTGGCGTAAAATAGTTAAATACTATTTGGCGAGAATTTGGCATTTTAGCATATTTTTTGGGGGGCGATTAATTTTTAGACGCGCTTCTTTCAATCGATTGAAACCAAATTTTGGAATAAATCTACTCTTAAAATCACAATTGCGTACCAACTTTGTAATATTATAGTCATCTATATTTTATATATTAAAATCAACATGAGTGGTCTCCCTCAAACTTTCTCGCAAACTCTTCAACGAAGATGTTACTCCCCTGAACGCCCTACATAGCATTGGCGTAAAATAGTTAAGAAATACTAACATTTGGTGTAAATTTGGCATTTTGGAGATTAATCTATGGTATTCGGTCAAAAGTATTCAAAACTTGAATTTATATTTTAGACACACTTCTTTCAATCAATTGAAACAAAATTTTGGAATAAAACTACTCTTAAAATCACAAATGCGTACTAAATTTGGTATATTTTAGTCATCAATATTCTGTATATTAAAACCTGCGTGAGTGGTCTCCCTCAAACTTTCTCGCAAACTCTCTAATATAGATGTTATTCCTCTGAACGCTTTACATGGCATTGGCACAAAATAGTTAAGAAATACTAACGTTTGGCGTGAATAGGACATTTTGGCACTTTATTGGCGATTAATCACTAATATATGGTCAAAAGTATCCAAAAATCAAATTTCTATTTTACATACGCTTCTTTCAATCGATTGAAACAAAATTTTGGAATGAAACTACTCTTAAAATCACAATTGCGTACCAAATTCGGTATATTTTAGTCATCGATGCTCTGTATATTAAAACCAACGTGAGTAGTGGTCTCCCTCACACTTTCTCGTAAACTCTCTAATAAAGATGTTATTCACCTGAACGCTTTACATGGAATTGGCGTAGAATAGTTAAGAAATACTAACGTTTGGCGTGAATAGGACATTTTGGTATTTTTTGGCGATTAATCACTGATATGCGGTCAAAAGTGTCCAAAAATCAAATTTCTATTTTACATACGCTTCTTTAGTCGATTGTAAGAAAAATTTAGGATAAAACTACTCTTAAAATCACAATTGCGTTACAAATTTGATATATTTTAAGTCATCGCGTTTACATGTTTCTGAAAATACAGACCGACAGATTGTCAACTCTTTGTTGGATTTCTCTCAAAATTTGGTAGACGTCTACCCTAAAGAAGTTTAATCCATGTACTGAGTTTTGTATACTATTTAGCTCTATTTATTTTGAAGTACTACTAACTTATATTCGAACAGCTGGACAGACAGACTTCTTCTAAATGGATTTTACTCAAAATTTGATAGAAATCTACAAATTTGATTTTAGGACTGTATACCAAATTTTATACGCAATTACCAAACTATGTTAATTGTACATACATATTAATAGCACTAAAAGTGGAAAATATGTATCATATATGGATTTGATTGACCAGAGAAGTGCATTCTTGATTCTCTATGTAGATTCGTTTAAAATTGCCATAATTTTAAAAGGGTTAGAGATCTCTTTTGTGGCTTGACTGATTAAAAAAGTTTTTATATGTTGTTGTTGTTACTAATGACACTTGTCATGAACACACGCGCTGACAGCCGCCAGCGATTTTAAGCCGAATGAGCATCTCTTGTTTTTGAAGTAGGGCCAAGAGTACGATTTAGCTGTACACTTATCACATTCGCTTTCACAGATCTTTTTTATAAGGGGGGATGGGCACATTCACCAGCCCACAGATAGTACACAGTAGAACAACCATGCCCTCACCGGGGCTCGAACCCGAGAGACCTATATCGCGAGGAAGACGCGCTACCTCTGTGCCAGGATACCGGCTGATTTTATATTCTCTTCTATAATATTAGTATAAAATATTATTTCATAATTAAAAACAAATTATCATTTAAAAAAATCAGTTTTAGTTTTATTTTGTTTATTTTGCTTGTTTTAGTAATTTTTATCATGTTAGAACATATTGTTTTGGGGATGAGAGTTTTGGCGCCAACAAAAATCCGTAGGCAAAAAATAAAAATTTTATTATCCACTTGAGCATTTAAAAAAAATCCCATCTTTTAATAGAGCGTTGCCATTGCATTTACTAAAGCTTGGATTTTAAAAAAATAGCTTAATGGCTATAGCAAATAAAACCTAGAAAAATGTCGTTTTGAACACGCGATTATAGGAAATAAAATAAATGGGAAATGTGATATATTTTTTAAGCAATAAATGAGAGACAAAGTTTTTTGGATCGTTTACAGTACTAAAGTGACTCATTCGATGAAACGATTAAAATGAATAAAAATATAATTTAACTCGCACGAGCACGTGGTGCTTGGTAGTTTAAGAAATGATGTTCTGACGTGATGCATTGAAATGTGCATAGCGGATTTAATTTTGATCTTCTTTTTTTATTACAGATTTCCTAAATTTAATCTGAAATATTTATTTCTAAAATCTGGGATGGGCTTATTGAACTGTTTGGTGTTCTGTATTGGAAACAGCGTAGTTGTAATCATGGTTGTCATAAAAAGGAACGTTTTTTATTGCTGTCATTTTCCGTCGATGCACATTGCGATGTGTCACTCTCATCCTATTAATTAGATCATTTCTTGAAATAGCCTCTCGTGACCTTGGAAGGGTTGAATATTCTCTCGCGCATAATTATAGCTTTTCAAACATTTTTATGTGTGTGGATACACGGATTTTTCTGATGTATTGGTACGTTTTAGTACTTTATGCAGCATTTCTTGTAAGATATTATCCATAATCAAAAATAAATAAAAAAATAATTATTATTAAAGAAGTAACAATAACATTAAAGGAGATAATGTATATATACCGACGTTTTGTTTTCTCATATGCGATATATATATATATAAAAAGTAGAGTATTGTAATCGTCAACATTCGAGTTCGAGACTTTGAAGAATTTTTACATTTCTATATGTCTCGAGTGCAAAAGAAAAAAAAACCTTGTGTTAAAGGAAACATGAAATAAAGAGACGTTTATATTTAACAATGAAGACTCGCTGTCTAATGACACGTAAAGATTACAGATAATTAAAAAGATTTAAAATGGAATCTGCTGTACATATTTCAATGTATCATGTCAGAACATCATTTCTTGAATGGCCAAGCACCACGTGCTCGTGCAAATTAAATTATATTTTCATTCATTTTAAGGGTTTCATTGAACGAGTCACTTTTTAGTATTGCAAACGATCCAAAAACACTTTTTATCGCATTTATTGTTTAAAGAATATCGCATTTCCTATTTATTTCTTTTCATATAATCATGGGCTCAAAATGACATTTTTCAAGGTTTTATTTGCTGTAATCATTAACTTATTTTTTTAATCATAGTTTTTGCAAATGCAATGGCAACACTTTATTAGAAGCTGATTTTTTGAGATGCTCTTGCAGATGTCAGAACATGGTATTGTTTTGGGAATGAGGTTTTCTGGCGTGAACCAAAATCCGTCGACGAAAAATAAACATTTAATCCGTAGGTGAAAAATACAAATTTTATATAACTTGCACGAGCACGTGGTGGTTGGTGTTAAGTTTACAGAAATTTCAAAATTACTTTCTATTCTGATTCTTCAACAATATAAAAAAATAGTTTGCAGAATCAGACTAGAATAGTTTGTATAGTCATATCAAAAATAGTTTGAAGCTTTAAAAGATTAAAATTAAAATTTTCTAAAATATTTGAGACTAAATTTTTAAATTATCATTATGTGTATTTTTTTTTTTTGTTTTAATTTGGAGTTATTTGCAAATTTTTTTGAAAAGGATCGCTGGCAGAAAATGCTTTTAAAGATCTTGTTAAAGTGCGTTTGGGGATACGCTTTTCAGATTTTCTTCCCTGGTAATAAATGAACAATGCTGCCATCTATGGGAAGTCAATTTTAATTAACATTTACTTGTCGTGCTGCCATCTATTGGCAACATAGAGAGTTAACATTGAAAAGGAACAGATATTTTTTAAATTGGATTATTGAGGAAAAGAGTGGATTACACCAAAATGACAAGTATTCCGCTGTAAAGTAGCTGCCTAAAATGATACCTGTGCATCTAGATTTTTGATTTTTAAAAGATTTAAGAATATGTTGGAATTCGATAAAACAAAAGGCATATTTTTTTAATGAATTCTGGCCAAGTTTTAAAATTCAGATCGTAATCAAAAGCGAAACTTTCCTGTATTGCATACTGTTAGTTGCACAGCAACTTAAATCTATTACTGTTTGTAAATAACGAAAAAAACAATCAAAATTAAAAAGAGTAGCATGATTTAAATTTTTTTAAAAATGTCTCCATTTGTGTAAAAATGATTTTTTTCTGGGGGGGGGAGGGTAGCTGGAGTTATTTCAATTTCAATGAAAATTATATATTTATAATAGTATCAGTTCTATTTCATTTCAATTGCATTGCCACTAATCGAATGTTTTGCTTTAGACCTTTTTTCCCTTTAGAAACGATATATATATATTTTAAAACTTTAACGTTTTGCAGAGCAGAAGAAAGAATTTTTTGAATCTATTTTACCAAGAACTTCATCTAATTCTTAGCTAGAGTAATATTGTTATAGATTTTGGTTTATTTTAATGGTGGAATTTTATTTTTTGATAACATTATTCGAAACAAAATTCACTCTTGGATCTACTTGAACAGCTTTGACGAAACTTTTAGTTTTGAAAAAATTTGCTCATCATCCATATAAAGGGTCGTTTTTTTTTTCTAGTCACGGTATATTAATATATTTTTAGGATTGAAACTCGTTTAAGAAAAAGGATTTATTTAGCTTATTAACGAAAATTTAATTTGATTAATTATATATGGTAATAATTAAATAATAAATCAGGTCATGCTATTTTTTGTGAAATGAGGAACTACATCTAAACTTTTATCTTATTGAAAAATTTGTCTGAATATGCCATCCCGCATAACTTTGTTGAATTTGGTGGGAACTCGGCTCTGTAAAAGATTAAAAAAAATTTTAAATAATACTTTAATTACTTATTTTAACAGAGAATTAAATGCTAAACTTTTTTCTACATTTTTTTATTTTATTCCTAATACTCATTTATATATATTTATTCAATTCTAACCGGAAGATTAAAATCATACACTGAAGGTTAAACTTTATTTTTCTGCTGGGTAAAGCTCTATTTTCTATTCATTGTTTTATAAGTAAAAATAGCATTGTTTAATTTTTTTCTTTTTTTTAAATATTAACTTTATGTAACTTGAGTATTTTTTTGTAAAAATCGCTTAACGATCTGAAAAATTAAAAAGAAAAAGGTAGATAAATCTACTCAAATTTAAATTCAAAGGTTTTTTTAAGCCTGAAGTTATTCGGTATCTAATTATCAACTTTGATATCAATAGTTTGTTCATCTTTAATCTTCTTTTCTAAAAAAAACGGTCGTTCCTACAAGCTGGTATACGTTGAGACGGTTGTGTTTTAAATTTTCCTTCATTGATTGTAGAGTGCTAGTCTGACATAATCTCATGATCTCTCATTGCTGAAATTAGTCTGGTTTGCTTATCATGCAGGATAAATTAGGTGTTGAAATAGATGAACTCATTGGTTCTTTAAGCAGAGAGAATATATCAAGAGAGAAAGTTAATGCCCTCTTGGTATGTCGTCACAGGTCGTCTGTCTTGCATCACTCTTCAATTCCGAAATTTCAAAAAAAAAAAAAAAAAAAAAAAAAAAAAAAATTGAGGCTATACATTTTGTATACATTGCCATACATTCTGTATGGCAAATGCCTCAATAGAATTCCGTAGCCAAAATCGTTGTACCGATTTCAAATTTTTATTTCAATTGAAATTCTTTACCCTAAACACGTTATCAATAATCTCCTCCCCTTCTGAATCCTAGAGGTATAGCAGGATAAACTTTCGGTTACTTATTGGACCGATGTTGACAATTTTCAGATATTACTAACCAATAAAAGTATTCAACATGTTCGTTGTTCAAATTTAATATCATAATAGGATTTCCTTTTGCTATTATGAGATATTGAACATTATAGTCGAGTGACACTATTAATTTAGGCCGGGATAGCCTGATTGGTAGAGCGTTGGACTCGTACTCCATAGGTTCCGAGTTCGAAACTCACCGGCCAAAGATTCCTCGAGTGTGTCGTGGCTGGAGATCCTTAAATCTGTTCGTGGTCGCAAAGTGCGCCATGTCGAGAGTAATACCACAGGGGGTACTGTGTCAGAGGTGATCGTTCTCTGTTCCAGATCTAAATTACGATCTGTGGATGAATGAATATGCATGAATGAAGTTCGCCCCCTAAAAAGGGTCGTGACGTGTGTGTAGCTTAGTCGTCCTCTTGGCCCTATATGGCGTTACTTGAAAAGCAAGATGCACATATCTTCGGCTTGAAATCTGCTGATGTATCAGCGGGGCTTGTTTATAACAAGTGCCATAAATAACAACAACACACTATTAATTTGATGGACGAACAACTAATCACAGAATGCGGGTATTTATTAATGAAGAGAAAAAAACATTTCAGGCTATTATCGGTTTGTGCTATTATATTCGATTGATTATATTTAAGTCCTTTAATAGGTCAGAGATTATAATTCATTTCGATATCTTCTATCTGCATTGACATAGATTTGGATAATCTTCAATTTTTTTATGGTTATCAAATAGAGAGGGGGGGGTGTATTTTTACAGACATCTCCAGGTGTCTGGCCTTGTTGTTTACAATCCTCTCCAGGTGACCCGAGATAGCGTTTTAGGGACCTTTTGTCATCCTTACGAACTTCCAGAAGTGTGGGAGCGTTTGTTTGTTGGCGCTTTCTTTTCAGTTTCTACTCTAAACAACGCTTTTTTTTCTTTTCCGTATTGAATCTGATCCTATTCTGCTTTGTGCTGTAGTGTTTGTCTAGCCGCGCCTTTCCTGATATGCATGGAGAGTCAATAAAGACCCAAATAATCCGCTTTGTTTGCCGAGGCGGTTTGTTGTGCTACGTACTCCGAGATGTCTGAGGAAAAGCATACGTTTTGTTTATGCTTGTGATCAGGTTGTGGGTAGGGTTAACCACATTTTGTTGGGATAAGTGTCGCTCGTGACAGATTTTGAGATGCTCAATCTGGTTTCGCGAAGGATGGGCTGTTAGCCCAACTTTTTTTTCAAAGGATACTGTATGAGAACTAAATGGGATCCGATCTGCACTCGTTTATAAATTGTTTTCTTCAGGAATTGCATTCTGAATTCTGGGTCTATCTCATTTGAATTTTTGACTTCAAACTTTGATTCGTTAGAAATATTTTTACTGATTTTAAATTGTGTGTTTAATTATTACTATTGTGCTCTATTATCGTGTCAAAACGTTGTTGTTTTGGAGATGAGATTTTTGGCGTCAACAAAAATCTAGAAATCACCAAAATCCGCGGAAAATAATTTTAATTTTAATAATTTAATAAAAAATAAGTTTTATCGCCACGAGCAATTCAAAAAAACCCCCCAGCTTTTAATAACGTGTTGCCATTGCTTTCACGAAAGCTCTGATTTTAAAAAAATACGTTAATGACTACAGCAAATAAAACCTAGAAAAATATCATTTCCAGCACGTGATGATATGAAATGAAATAAACAGGAAATGTGATACTTTTTTAAACAATCAATGCGAGACAAATTTTTTTTGGATCATTGCAGTACTAAAGTGACACTCATTCGATGAAACAATCAAAATGAATAAAAATATAATTTAACTTGCACGAGTACGTGGTGCTTGGCCGTTCAAGAAATGGTGTTCCGACATGATACATTGAAATATGCACAGCAGATCTCATTTTAATCTTTATTTTTCTTTTTTACATATTGCCAATATACACCTTCATTCTATGTAGTTTCATATATTGCTTCATGGTATTTTGTTTTGATATTTCACCACATCCTTTCACATTTTATCTCGTAATTATTGTGCGGTATTGTCATTCGTTTCTTTTATGCTGTTAAATTCGATATATCTCTTAGTCCTAATGTTTGTGGGACGTCGGTGGTAAGGCTCGTCTTCGGAACCGGAGGGTTTCAAGTATAGTAATTATGTGAGATAGCTGACTCTACTCCATGATCTTTGTTTAAGATGCGAACATGAACACAGGTTGTGGCGTTACCTTCATAAGGCAGATAACATCCCTCGGACAGAAGAGCACTTTTGGTTTAATGGGTATGTTACGTGGCTACAAACACTTGCGTGGAGAGTTCGTACTTCGCCCTTCAATCGCAACAATGCCATGCATTTGTTTGAGTGAACGCTGTAATGGGGGGGACTTCAATACGTTCATCACCATTGCCTATTTTAATTTTCGAGGCCACTTTTCTAATTGGATTCCATCAATGCTTAAAGATCCGCAGTGGGCTGAGAGTAAGGTCTCGGATTCGAAATTGGTGGGTTTCAGGTTCGAGACCAGATCCTTTGAAGAACCGTCATGTAAATGGGTTTGGTGCACTTTTAATCCCACGAGGTCGAATGTCCTCCTTCGGGTTTTGTGTGGGATTGCCAGCCCAGATGTCATCCCCATCATCTAACCATGATTCAGAATTACGAGTTCCGTCCCCATGCAGCCTTAATGTCTTTTTAAAACGTATTGTTAATGTAACTAAATTAAACCAAGCTAAGCCTAATGTTTTCAATATGAATTTGCAGAATGGAGTGAACCAAATGCTTGGCACTCTTATCCAATCTCGATCCTCACTAGTATATAACAATAAAAGGTTCCACAAAATGCAACCATTTGAGCAATAGGTTTATTGAACATCTCAACATGCTGACATGCACTTGACTCGCCTCTGGCTTACACCAATTATTTGATTACTCCGTATCATCTAATTAGATTACACCTTCTTTATAATAGAGATAACAAAGAAGAATCTTCTTATTAAATAGATGGTCAGTATTAAGCATGAGTCGTGGGAGGACCTCTAAAATATTTGAAGACACCCAAGTGATTATGTCATAAATTAATTATCTACTTGTACTTCGACCAATTACAGATTTAAATTTTGCCGGCGTCCTGGTTTAGCGCGTCTTCCCCTTAACTGGGGGGGGGGTCCCCGAATAGAGTCCCGGTTCGGGTATGGTTGTTCATCTGCGTGCTATTTGTAAGTGAGTTAATGTATCCCCCTGTAAAAAGGGGCTGTGCAAGCGTATGTGATGAGTGAGTAGCTAAGTCGTACTCTTGGCCCTAGTTTGTGCTTTTTCAAAACAAGAGACGCTGATTAGGCCTAAATCACTGACTAACCTCAGCGAGCTTCTCCATAAAATGTGCCTTAAGAAACAACACAGATTTAAATTTTATAATAGTTAAATTAGTTTGAAATATTTAATTTAATCAGTTAATGCCTATTCTCAAAGAGCTTAAGGCGTTGATTCTTTTTGGCTTGAATTTCATATTTACGAAATGTTTGTTAAAAGAATGTGTTTCCGTCGAATTTGGGAGGATAATATGTTTTTATTGTCGTTGAGTGATTCTTAATTTTTTTTTAGTACTTGAAAATTTCCTTACTTGTTGTCCTATTTCGCACGTTAATTAATTCTTCTGCCCTTTTTTCTTTCTTTCTTTTTCTTTTTAGAGAATTGTTATGGAAATGGGATCGAGGGCATTTAGTTTCGGCTAATTTAATCTATCTTTTGAAGTGATTTTTTCTTTGTTGATAGTTGAAATGGCCTATTAAAAAAAAAGGAGGTTGTCATATCAGACATTATTTTTAAACTAGAGCAATTTGTTTCGTTGATGGGCGTAAATGCTCCGTTTCAATTCTCTTAGAAGATGCTGTTGAAAATTTAATTTCTTATTTGAAATGGTTATCTGCTGTTGAAATTTTTCTTTTTATGATTGAGAGGATTAAATTATGTATATTTTTATTAATGAAAGTTTTTTTTCACAAATTTAGAATGTGCGCTTGAATTTTTTTAAAACTATTTTAATAGTTTTTTGTGTGGTGGTATGTCAAGTAGCAAAACAAAATAAAATAAAACAGTCTCATTCATAAAATGTGACGCCAACACATCTCTGTCTACGATTTTATTTTTGAACTGAGAGGAGGGGGAAATAATTTCCCTTCTGAGAGTGAGAATCGAAACTCACATATTTAAATGTATCAATTTATTCAACATACATTATATAAAATAGATACTTAGTGAAAAAACTGTGGAGGATGTAATAATCAATTTAAAATACACACAAACAACAACAAAAAAATCAAATTTACAACTCTCGATTAAGAAAGCCGTTGCTTTTTCTAAAATGATTTATGTAAATTATAATTACTTTTACTGTAATAAGTGAAAAGTATTTAAAAATCAAAATAAGCAATAACATAAAAGATACTTATCAAATTCTTTTTGCGATGATTAGCGGTATGCTAGCAGCACCCGACAATATTCCAGAACATGGGAATCACTTTGACCGGTAGTCAATCTGAAAACAAAAATGAGCCAATCTCCAGCAACTAAACTTAAACTCGTGGTAAAAGCTTTTTTAAATCCAAATTGGGATTCCTAACATATTTCACTGGTCCAAAACGTTGGGCGCCAGAAATTATATAACCGTTTGTCTTCAATAACTACCACGGCTAGCTTTTAACATTATTTATTTGTAGACATTCACTAAACATAAACACATACACAAACAGCTATATAACAAAAGGGACAACATAACGAAACCAATTAAGACATTTACGAAAAACAAAAGACAATCCTCAATCGAGACGCTCTCTCTATGTTGGCTGGAGGTCGACTAACTGTGGTGATCTAGGTGGATAGACTGATCTAGGTGGCGCTGATGTTTCCTCTAGGCGACGTTGCCACAGTTCCGATATAATTTTAAAATGGGAAAGGCATTGAAAAAACGGAACTTCTTATGAAACATGCAGATTATGCTGTTCGACAACGAATGTAAAACCCTTCGCACTTTTGCGCACGCTTTAGAATGGGTTTAATTCGTCAAAATAGGGATGAAAGGATATGCTTATATTTAACAACTGTACTTCCATAAGTTATTAAATACAATAATTCAAAAATGTGACTTAAATATTGGAAACGTGATTTTGTGACTTCTGTTGTAATTATTTAAATTTAGATTTAAATTGATAAAAAAAGGCGCCTAAAATAAAAAATTGGAGCTGTGTTGCTTGGGCATTAATTGCATGTCAGATATTAATTGCCATAGATCACATTCTGCTAAGAGTTCCTTTTGTAATTGCTTGCAATGGCATATAGAAATAGCGTGAATCTGGAAGTGGCAGGGAATTTCTAGACCTGTCCGATTGCACACTCATACGTAAACCATAAAATACTAAGAGCTAGACGGATAACATTTGGCACAGTTTTCACTAATATCAGAAATTTGGTTTAAAAGCTGTGCATCAAATTTCGTATGTCTGGTGGACAAACATAAACTGAAAAAGCGGTTTTGGATCCGAAAAGGTTTTATACATACACAAACTTAAAATTTTGATGCATCTTTTTTTGTAACGATGAAATTTTGTTGGCATACTTCGTTTATGAGAAAGTGAAAATTTTGCGAAAAAATCCTTATTCTGTGTATCAATTGCAAAAAAAAAAGTAATATAAATAAAAAAAATTGAAATCAATTCCTACTTGAGTCTTTTTACTTACATACTTATTACTAACTACTTAGGTTAATTTTATTTTAGTTAATTTTTATTAAATAATTACAGTTAATACGGTATATACATATGACAGAATCACATTAAGTGGCAATTTTTGTACTGCTCATGCGTTAATTTTCAATGCCAGTTGGGGCAACGCAAATGCGTCAATGTTCTGTGCCAGTTGGGGTAACGCAATACAGATTTTAAAAATTTAATTGTTTTTATTCTGTTTTATTTTAATTCAAAAGTACTTTAAAATGACCCCGGAAAATCGATTACTTATTTCTTAGTTCATAAAACACCAAGAAAATAAACAGAATCGTTTGAAATAATCGGTCGAAAATATGTTAAGCCTTACCTCATTAAAGTTTTTAAAAAACAATCTGAAGTATTACCCATTTGGCGTTGGGAAGTGATTGGATGATTTTTTGTGGGAAAGTTAGTTTTAAATTAATAAAAAATTAACCAAATTAATGAGTTAATATTTGAAAAAATTTTATTGACATCAAGTGTTATACTACAGGTATAAAACATCTACATTACCATTACAGGTATTAAAAAAATATATTTAAACTTGAGTGGATAATAAAAAGAATTTAATTAACGATTGAAAATTTTAGCAAATATATAATATTAGGAGAGTGTGATTTAATAATAGGCATTGAAGAAGTAAACTCGGTTTTGTATGCGGATCTTTGCAAAAATTGTGTAAATATGTTCATTTTGTATTTTATTTCGATCATTTTACAGATAATCTCCATAATTAGTTCATACACAGTTGCTGTGCCACTCGAGTAAGCTGACAAGAGAATTTTGCTGTAGACCTTTCAAATATCCATAAATAAAATCCTTAAGTGTTAGAAATATTTAAATTGATATCTTTGTTTTAAAAAATTGTAATGAAAAATGACCATGAAAATTTGTTAAGCCTTGTGAAACATGGAAGTTTCCCATAACAGAAACCTTCGCCTTAATCATCCTCTATTGCTAAATAAAATGGCTAGTTAGTCGCTTTGGAATTACTGCTACATGCCCAACTTTTTGAACAAGAGGTGTTTCACAATAATTACCGCCAATTCCAGCCGTGAAAGAAACAACAAACTCTTGACAAATTGAGCCACGCCGCCAAGTCTGCGGTCGAGTACTGCCCTAATGGGGATTCCTCCCAATAAAAAAACCCAGTCGTCGGCCTTAAATTAAGAACATAATAATCGTTCTCCCTTCTATACGCAGACGATTCAAAGACGGGTCGACCCCACGAGCACGGCAATTTATTGCCGAAAGGGAGGCGACTGAAGTAGGTGGACATTAAGTAGATAATGGCGCTAAAATGATGCTTTCTTTTGAGGTCTTTTGGCTAATTGGCGAAGACAAGCAGCGAGCAATAAATCATATTCACGGCAATTCACGATGGCGGTTTGTGAGTTAGTCATCGACACCTCTTAGTGCGTACTTTTACGCTTTTGATAACATTGTAATTTGTAAATCAGATCCCGAACAGTTGACGCGAGTAGGTGGATAAAAACAGGGGGTGTCTGTGATGATGATAGTTCTTTTTATTCAGCAAAGCCAGTAAGATCAGTCACCGATTAGGGCGATTGATCCCATTATATACTGTGGATATGTGAACTTGGATGAATGTCAATGGTATTTTAATAGTCTCTTGATGTCATTTCATTTCCTAATCTAAAATAATTTCTGACTGCGCGAATGATCCCCCCCCTACTTTCTTGCACACTTATTTATATAGATGTTATCATATTCCTCTTCGCATCAAACTGTGGATTTTGGCTAAGCTGCCAACATCTTACTTGACATTGGCGAATAATAGTTGATGGATGTAGATAATTGGCGTGAACTAGCATTTTTATTGATTCTGTAATATGATTATGCTGCCAATACCTTTCATTTCATTGGCAATAAATGTTTCAGAAATGTGGATAATTGGCGTGAATCTAGCATTTTTAATGTATCTTGAATGCGATTTTGGTTAAGCTGCCAACATCTTGCTTGACATTGGCGCATAATAGTTGAGGAATATAGATAATTGGCGTGAATTTAGCATTTTTACTGATTCTATAGTGTGATTATGCTGCCAACACCTTGAATTTCATTGGCTTATAATAGTTAAGGAATATATATAATTGGCGCGAATCTAGCATTTTTACTGATTTATTCTGTAATGCGATTTTGGCTAAGCTACCAACACCTTGCATTTCATTGGCAAATATTTCAGGAATGGAGATAATTGGCGTGAATCTAACATTTTTACTGAATCTGTAATGCAATTTTGGCTATGCCGCCAACACCTTGCATTTCATTGGCGAATAATATTTCTGAAATGTAGATAATTGGCGTGAATATAGCAATTTTACTTATTCATTCTGTAATGCGATTTTGGCTATGCTACCAACACCTTGCATTTCATTGGCGAATAATAGCTGAGGATTGTAGATAATTGGCGTGAATATAACATTTTTACTTAATCTGTAATGGGATTTTGGCTGAACTGCCAACACTTTGCATTACTTTGACGAACAATAGTTACAAAATATAAATAATTGGCATGAATTGAGCGTTTTTAAGGAATCTACAAAACGATTTGGTGCTTAATCCCTGGCGTGCAGTTAGTATGCAAGTATAATTTTCTACTTTATGAATCTTTTTTTCTGACAGAATCAAAAGAAATTACGATTATAGATATATTAAATTTTATTTAAGACATTGAGTTTTTAAGTTTATGTGCTTGTGAATGCATAAATTGATAGACGGTCACGCCTTTCACAGATTTGATAGCAAAATTTGATGTAAGAATATTTATTTTAACCCATAGACTGTCAGACATATTTAGAGCGTCTTTCCCGGGTGCCAAGGTTTTATTTTGAAGAATACGTGAAAATTTACAAAATATAATTATATTAAGTTACGGATATAATATTGTAATATCATTTACAGTAATTTTTATTGAAAACACACACACACACACACACAGAGACTAGAGATAACTCGTAGCTGGCGTATTTGATAAAAATTCCTGTGCTTGTTGCCACTTACGAGTTCTCTCGTTGTTTGCTTTTTATAATAAAAATTGCTGTAAATGCTATTACAATATAGTATCAATAGCTTTATATATATATATATATATATATATATATATATATATATATATATATAAATATACACACATTCTATACAAAGGGGGAAAATGTAAGGAGACTAGGTATTTTTGTCCACGGTGCTCCGAGAAGCCAGCACTTTGCGTTGATCCTTGTTTTAAGAGTTTATCATATTCAGCAACAATAATAAAAATATTTTTAAATTTATGTAATACATCCATATATATAAATATAATTATTTTAATCTAACCGTCTAAGTTAAAATTTTTATAATAAAAATTGAAAATTAATACGTTTTTTTTTACTCCATATAAATTTTTCATTCACCTTTTTTTAAAATATTTTTAACTAAAATTGCCATTTGTAATTAATATAAAATTGGAGCACGCACTACGAGATATCTCGTAGCTGGCAGTTTTGATGCACACTCTTAATACGAGATATCTCGTAGCTGGTAATAATTGGGTTAAATGAGTATCAAATTTTATTTATCCAATTTTTTTAACGTTTAATTATTATTATATTCACTTGTACTCATACGGACAGATTTATATGTTCTTTATATTATAATAATTTAGTTCCATACATAATGGAAAATTAATTAGCTTATAAAATTGGCGGCATTGATCTTATTATTAAAATTGAGCTGTTTTAAGGTTTTCTTTTGAAATGTTTTAGAAAGTGAAGGAAAGACAGGGTGGGCTTGGGTTGACGATTAATTTAAGTATTATAAGCTTTCAAATGCGAGAAAGCGAATCCCTAAACTTGGTACAGAATGTTGCAGAATTATCTCAGATATACAAAGATTCAGGATTGCTTGAGTTAGATTAAAATATCGAGCAATTTTTTAAATTCAAATAATTAAAAAAGCTCAATCTTTAAATAATTCAGCCTTATGATAACAAACACATCACTATAACCCAAATAACTCTTGATTATTAGCTACTAGAGCTGAAAATCGCACTTTTCTAGCTTTAATTTGTAGTAATAGTAATTTTTCATTTAAACTTTTGCCAATATGATGGCAACACATTGATAAAAACTGGCTTTTCCCCATGCATATGCATAGTGTTTGTGCTGATCAAATTTTATTTTCATTTTGTGCGAAATAAGGTGTTTAAAAATAGGGCGCCAACACATACACACACCTTTATTATAAATATAGAGATTAACCGCTTAACAGTTTTACCCGAGTGCTATTCGTGTATCGAATTTTGATAGTTGTAAGCTAAAAATGAAGCATTCATAATGATTATAATTCAATATGAAAATTACTTCGAATACATAGATAAATCAAATATGCAATGGATTTCAATTTGAATCAAAATTAAAAAAATATATTCTCAAAATAAACGATGTCAACTTATTAGATAGTAAAGAAATTAAAACATATAAGTGGTTAATCGCCTTATCTGTTTCGCCTGGGGATATTGGTTATATTTAGTTTCAAATAAATCATTTTGATATAATTTCGTGTCTAGGATTCCACCAATTTTTTTAAATCATAGTCATGCTATTTTAATTGTCTTGCTTAAATTCAACTTATTATGAACTTGAAACTTTTTAATGGAAACCAACCTAGTGACATAATAGCGTTGTTAAAAACGTATATATCCTGTTCTCCCAACTTCTACAAAATTTTGAAATATTGTAATTTCACTTTTTATCATGTCAGAAAATGATGCTGTTTTGGGGATGAGTTTTTTGGCGTCAACAAAAATCCGTAAGGGAAAACTAAAAATTTTATCTGCATGAGCAACTCAAAAAAATCAGCTTTTAATAACGCGTTGTCATTGCATTTACAAAAGCTCTGATAAGGAAAATAAGTTAATGACTACAGCGAATAAAACCTAGAGAAATGTCATTCTGAGCACGTGGTTATATAAAATAGAAAATTGGATATTTTTTTAAACAATCAAAGCGAGACAAAGTTTTTTTAATCGTTTGCAATACCAAAGTGACTCATTCAATGAAACGATTAAAATGAATAAAAATATAATTTTACTTGCACGAGCACGTGATGCTTGACCGTTCGAGAAATGATGTTCTGACATGATACATTGAAAATATGCATATCAGATTTCATTGTAATCTTTTATTTTTTATTAGTCTTCTAAGCTACACAGAAAGTACCTTTCTTTTCTACTTTTCAAAAATTGTAAAAAAAAATTAATATTTCTGGTATAAACATTTCATGGAACATATATTTTGAATTTTTACGTAACTATGTAATCTAATGCTGGGAATTAGGCATAATAATAATAATAATAATAATGAAAAATTGCTATGTGAATTGCTTAATTATGTGCTCCTTAGTTTGATAATGAATACAGAATACCGTAACTTTAATCTCAAAAACATACTCGAAGAAATATTTTGGAAAATTATTATCCATTGAAAAAAATAATGATAGGCTTTACCTATACAAAAAATACATTCTGAGTTATTAAATGATGTGAGAACATTTGCGTGAACTAAATTTTTTTCATGCATGAATTTTTTTGTTTAGCGATATGAGACTTTAAATCGAAAATGATTCCTTCATCAGTACAATTTATTTCATTGTTCTCTGCTCTTTATTAAATAGGGGGAAATAGTTTTTAAATCAGTTTTTGCCATAATAGAATTTACATCATCTCTAGAAATAGAATATTCTTATTGGAAAAACTGTTCTTTCAAGCGTTAGCATCTGATATTTCATGAATATCGAGAGAAACTAAACAAATGAAAATATTTAAGCATTAATTATTTTGTGTAAAAAAAGTGTTTTTAATATGCATGATTATGTAATATCTAATAATTTGCTATTAACTCTTTACTCTTTTTTTTTACTTGCTGCTTTTTATCTTCCTTTTATGCTAAATATTGCATGATCTTAATTATTTTATTGAAAAATTATTTTCTTAGCTTCTTTATCAATGTAGTGTAATTTATATTTTATTCGTATTTTTTCCTTTGAAAGTATATTCAGTGTTTGTGGAAGCAAATAAAGTCATTGAAGTTTCTAAATGCGATAGCATAGCACCTGCTGTTTTTAATAAACAAGAAAGAAAATGGAATTGTTTTATGATTCACTTTAATTATTATCTGATATTATTATAGATATTTTTCAGAAAACTCTTAGTAAGTCATTCAACTTTGAAGCTTTTTAATCACAGCCTTATTCTATCACTTTTTCTCTGTAATATGACACCTCAGGAGTTTCATTTTAAAATATTAACAAATAAGTTGTTAGTAGCTAGAAAACTTGGAGTTAATCCAAATTTTTGTGGACTAATTTAAACCGCAATCAAAGAAGGATAGATTATTACTCATTTAAATAATGAAATATTTTGCCATTTTCAAAAATATATATGATGTAGAATTTTTCTGGTCATTTTAGAAAATGAAAGAAAAAAAGTTATTTTTATTGTGAATGGAATTTTTTTTTCAATGTTCGTGCTTGGTCATAAATTGATTTTCGTCCTTCATTGCTTGAACTAATCTTCTGCCGGGAAAAGAAAATGTCAGAACAGTATTGCATCATTTTAGAATTCAGAAGTGTGACAAATCCATTTTTACTCACGTTTTGTAAACTTCGTTAATGTTGGAAAAAATCGTCTGCTTTTTAAATAAGGCTATGATGCTGTGTTCTCAATGAATGTTTGACACTTGACGTAACGCCTACTTGATTTTGTTCGGACCAATCGCGACTCTTTATTTGCCTCTTTTAAGTAATGATAGCATTTCCAGGTTCGAAGTGCGGGAAAATGAACTTAAAAACTTGGTTTTAGGGATCGGAAGTTGGCAATAGTTAGCATGGATTTAGCAGTAGCGCCATCCGCTGCTATCGGTAAGTCGAAAAATTACTTAATTATTGTCTGCAAGACAATATGAACCTATTTCAATTCTAATGTATTAAATTTGAAAAACTACAAAAGTGTAGCTCGGAAATATCATATATGTAGAGCAAGTTATTTATTCCGGTCTATTTTTTATTAATAATTTAGAGTGCATTTGTATATAATTATTCTTTCCATTTTCCACGCTAATTTTAGTTTTATATTTTTATTTCTGCTATTAATAATAGACCTATCTATATTTTCTAGTGGAAATATTTTGAATGTAAACTAATGTCCACCAAGTATCAAAATTTATTTTTGTAATTCTTGATATATCTTAAACTTAACACCATGCATTTTTTAAATTTTAAATTCCAATTTTTTCTCTTATTTTCTACAAAATGTCAAATTGCAGCATACCAATAAGGGCAAAATTGTAAACGTTTTTGTTATAATTCGATCAATCTTTCATCCAAATTCCATGATATTGCATTATATTTTTATAATTTTAAATTAATGATTTTGTAATTGCTACATGCAATTTAATTGCACTAATTTATTATTTATCATTAATAAATTACTAAATATTCCTTTTATAAAGCTCATATTTTCGTTTGTGTTTTACAAAAAAAAATGATAAATTATGTTTTAAATATTATGCTGTATAAAAATTTGCTTTAAATGTTCAAATTATTCTATTTCATTTTATTTGTTAGAAGAAATTGGTATGTCCCAAAAATAAAGTAAGAAAATATATAATCAGTTATAAAAATATATCCCAATATATAATATATTTTACAGATTAAAAAAATATCTTATGAAATATATAATGTAGATATAATAAATAGAATAAACTACATTTATTACATTTGTAACATTTTTCATTGAACTTTATTTATTGAATATTGTATGGATTATAATGTGGGTGATGATTATAAAAAAGTTGAATAATCATAATTTATTATAAATATATCGAAATTGATTGTGTTTTATTAAAAACAACAACCCTGAAATTAAAATTCAACTACTGAATCAAAATTATCTTAAAGATTCTGATCATTATATTAATTTTTATATTGAGTAGATTTTTAATTTTCTGAAATAAATATTAGTCTCTTGGTTGAGTCTTAACCCTTAAACACAGAACAACTTTGAAGTTGCTTTTGATCTCTTTTATGCTCACAGTTGATCATTTTGTTTCTCTTTATCTTTGGAAGCCATTAAATCTCTTTATTTGTTTAGAATATGTGGGCTACGGAGATCTCCCTAATACGCCTCAGCGGATGTATTATCTCTCCTCAGCTTCTTTTATTCATACCTTATCTTTAATATTTTGACTGAATGAGTATTAAAGATAAGTTAGAGGATAATAAAATGTCTTTAAAAATTTTCTTATCAAACAATAAATCGGGCGACTAAATAACTGTTAGAATAAAATGTTCTAAATATATTCCTTGATTAAGAATATATACAAGAACTTCCAATAGATGCTAATCTATTAGAAATCTTTCTTACTTTAATCTATTTGAAGTCTATCCGAATTCCTAAATTGCCGTTTAGCAACACGAGTAACCTGAAATAGAACTGTTCTTTTGATTTCAGGCTTTTAAATCACAATACCTGTTTCAGGCGCAAAGTATACTAAAACTAAATATTAAAAATTTAACCAGTAAATTAATTATAAATAAAATTAGAAATTAAATGAAAATGAAAAAATGAAAATAATAAGAAAAAAATTTCAAGGGAAATCAAAATGACCGTGGAACAAAAGATGTTATTAATTTGAAATCATAGAATATTTTATTTTATCTTAAATTGGAACAAACGATACATAATTTTTAAATTCATATAACTCTACAAATTTTAGTTGCTAGTTAGCTTTCAGAAGGTTGAACTATAACATGAATTTCAGAAATTTGAACGAAACATTATCTTCATTTTCAGAACCATCTAAAAGGCACGAATTCCTTAACTGTCCGCCATTGCCAAAAATAATTAAATTTTATTTTCAGGATAAGAAAATTAAAATACTTATTTTATCCCTCTAAATTAGTTGTACGTTGAGTTAATTTCTTTTATTAAATTCCGTTGAGTTTTTTTCCTCCTTTACATGATTAATTATTTAAAATCTTTTATCAATTTGAAAACTATTCTTTACTAATTGATCTTCATTCTCTTTGCTATTGGTTTTAAATCTTTTAATTGTTAACAATTTGAATTTATACAAGTTAATATACTTTCATATCTATTGAATTCAGTTCAAGGCTATCCAAAGTGATCTTTTAAAATACGATATCAGAAACTTGCCATAACCTTTTTGTTATTCTTTAACTTCGAATATAGCTTTCAAACTTTGTTACTAATATTAAGTAAAGCCAGTTAGAGACATTTTTTATATATTATTTCACTTGAGTAAAAAAAAAAGCAAATCTGTTTGCATATCTCAATATATCACATCAGAACATCATTTCCTAAACGGCCAAGCACCGCGTGCTCGTGCAAGTTAAAAAATATTTTCATTCATTTTAATCGTTTCATTGTGTTATTCCCTTTAATATTGAAAACGATTAAAAAAAACTTTGCCACGCATTTATTGTTTAAAAAAATATCATATTTCCTATTTATTTCATTTCATATAATCATGTGCTCAAAATAATATTTTTCTAGATTTTATTGCGGTAATAATTAATTAGTTTTTAAAAAAATTGGAGCTTTTGTAAATGCAATGGCTACGCG
The DNA here is from genome assembly GCA_026289955.1 of Argiope argentata. Lineage (NCBI taxonomy): Eukaryota > Metazoa > Arthropoda > Arachnida > Araneae > Araneidae > Argiope > Argiope argentata. The sequence continues at coordinate 2,077,768 of JAOUZG010032691.1, read as the reverse complement.
TTATTAAAAGCTAATTTTTGTGAGATGCTCGTGCAAATAATAAAATTTCAATTTTTGGCCTACGGATTTTTGTTGACGGCACAAACTTCATTTCCAAAATAAAATCGTGTTCTGACACGATAAAAAAATGTGCTCCTTAAAATTTTTTAAGGGTATTTATTTAATCTTTGAATGCCTTGTAATATTAAATAAAAAGTAATTTAACCTGAACAGATGTTTCAAAATTAAAAACAATATTTAAATTGAACAAAATTTATTAGCTCGTAAATTCTATTAATTTTTATTTCAGACATTGTTAATAGAAAGTTAAATAATAAGTTAAGTAGGAATAAAAATAATAAGATACATTTTGCATTATAGGAAATTTTCCAGGTGCTTTGACTATATCAAATGTTTAAATCGATATTTCGATCTCAATAACAGCTACTATTTCATATTTATTTTATATTTCCTGATCAATCAGTTTTTTCTTAAAGCATCAAATATCTGTTTTTTATAACTTAATTTTCTATATATATAAAAAAAAAACTTACAATTTTGTTCAACTGCGAGTCTGAGTGGATAAACAATATTTGTTGCATTGTTTTTCCTTTTAAGATGACATAATGTGAATATATTGTCTGCTAAATTATTATCTCAATGTGAATTTATCGTCTGCTAAATTATTTTCTCAATGTGAATATATCGTCTGCTAAATTATTTT